>JAESUZ010004453.1:0-23723 GCA_017311185.1 Proteles cristata cristata | reverse complement strand
GGATCTGGAGAACCCCTTAGGGTGGAACTTCTCCCGACCGCGACCACGTTACACACGAAGTCTGTGCAAGAAATGAGCTGTATGGGAGACTGCTCTGCGGGGGCTCTGGGGTGGGGAAGGGGGACGGTGCCGGCTTCTCTGGCGATTCCCGTTCTCGGCACTGAGGGTGGGCGCCGAGCAGCCGGCTGGGGTGCCTCTCCTGCCGCCGAACCGCCCCACAGGCCCGGGGAGAAGGCGCCCCTCTTCCCAAGCCCCGGAGCCTGGGGAGCCTGTGCTGCTCGGGAGCGGAGTCTCCTCGCTGAGCGGGGGGAGAGGAGGAGGTATTTCTCTCCCCTTTTTAAATGAATTTATCTGGATTGTCTTGAAAAGTTGTTTCCTTTGCTGTTTGCCCTGTGGCGCGTTTGCAGAGCTTTTAACGACGTGTAGCAGCCGCGCTGGGGAGGGGTCGGCTGAGCCCCTCCCCCCGGCCCAGCGACAAGGCGCGGGCAGGTCGGCCCGGGCGTGACCCCCGCCCCCTCTCCTCCGCAGGGTGAGTGCTCCCGCAAGTGCCGCAGCCTCTTCGTGCTGGAGACGGTGTGCGTGGCCTGGTTCTCCTTCGAGTTCCTGCTGCGGTCGCTGCGGGCCGAGAGCAAGTGCGCCTTCCTGCGGGCCCCGCTCAACATCATCGACCTGCTGGCCATCCTGCCCTTCTACGTGTCGCTGCTGGCGGGGCTGGGGGGCGCGGCGCGCATGGGCTGGAGCGCGGCGCGGGCCTGCTGGGCGCTGCGCTGCGCCTGCTGCGCGCGCTGCGCGTCCTCTACGTGATGCGCCTGGCGCGCCACTCGCTGGGGCTGCGCTCGCTCGGCCTGACGGCGCGTCGCTGCGCGCGCGAGCTCGGGCTGCTGCTGCTCTTCCTGTGCGTGGCCGCGGCCCTGTTCGCGCCGCTCGTGCACCTGGCCGAGCGCGAGCTGGGCGCGCGCCGCGACTTCTCCAGCGTGCCGGCCAGCTACTGGTGGGCCGTCATCTCCATGACCACCGTGGGCTACGGCGACATGGTGCCGCGCAGCCTGCCCGGCCGGGTGGTGGCGCTCAGCAGCATCCTCAGCGGCATCCTGCTCCTGGCCTTCCCGGTCACGTCCATCTTCCACACCTTCGCGCGCTCCTACTCGGAGCTCAAGGCGCAGCAGCAGCGCGCCGCCAGCCCCCGCGCCCCCGAGGGCCGCTCGCAGGCGCCCGCGGGTGCCGGCCAGGCCGCAGTCCCCGCGCCCGGCGCCCAAGGGACCGCTCCCGGAAAGCTGCTTCAAAACTAGAACCGCGGCCCCCACCTCCCGCCGCGCGCCCTGGGGGTCCGGCCCCAGCCCAGCAGAGCGTCCACTGCGCGTCACTCGGCCCTGAGCGCGGCCGCACCTCCGACTCCGCCCTGGGAAGCGCCCGGTTTCGCGTCCGCTTCTCTCCTTCGCTTTGGACCTCGGACTCCCTGGCCCGCAGCACATGCCCCAGGCTTTGCGGCTGGGGTGGGGGTGGGGGGTGTTCCCGGAGGAGGAGGGGGCCCAAGGGGGAGCACTCGGGGGACAGGCCCTTCGTGCTCCGGCCGGGTCCCCACAGTGGGCCCGTCCCCCCGCGAAGGAGCCCCTCTGCTGAAGCCCACATCCCCGACGAGGGACAGGCGCAGAGGTGTGACATCCACACGCCACCCACGGCAGTGTGCCCGCCGTGCCCTCCGACCTCCTTCCCTGGCGCCGCCAGCTCCGTGGGCGTCTTCCTGGACCCCTCCCCACAGGTTCTGCCCTGAAAATGCCTCTGTAAAGCTCAAGGTCTGCATGCTTCGCCCTGTCTGCTGGCCTTGGACATCCTTACCCTCCGAGACGCCTCAGGAACATTCTTGCTTTGTTCTCCAAGGGCCGATGGGGGAGGGGGCCTGGGTGCGTAGCTGCCGGAAGCCTGTCCTCACCGAAGCAAGAGCCTGTTTCTGCTCCGGGCATGAAGGAATGGACTTTCCAAATCGGGTTACTTTGTACTTTTTCATTTTAATGAGTCAGGCCATGACACCGGAGACATTGTGGCCCCAGGCCCCTCATGAGAATCACCCGCAGCACGCCCCCCAGGGCCCTGCTGGCAGCCGCACCCACTCTTCCACAGGGGCCCTGGTGCGGAGCCAGAGCCAGGAGAGGCTGGGGTGGGGCTGGGGTGGGGCCCTTGCTCTGGGGACATTTCCTAAGATGCTCCTGCAACCAATAAAAAGTGCCACCTCTCCTGCATGGCCCTCTGCTGAGTTCCTCTGGGCAGCACCAACAGCTGCCCCAGGCACCAGGTGCCCAGGCCAGGAAGGGGTTTCCTGCATCACAGGGATGGATGGCGGGCGCCTCTGCCTGGACAAAGCCCTTGCACGCGAGGCCCGCTTGTACCTCTGAATCCCACAGCAGAGACCCCGTCCCTAAGTCTGCAACCACACTGTGGGGACTGGCGTTCTCAGGGGACCAGGCTGGACTAGAACCCGGGGCTGGACGGGGCAGGGTTTGCACAGCAAGCCCCAGCCCTGGGTAGGCAGGACTGCCCGCACGGCCCAGTTTTCCCTGCACCTGCTTCCCCCTCGCTCCCAGCCTCCCCTTCACACGCGCACAAGTGCCTGGGCGCCACCGCTGGAGTCCGCAGGTCAGTGTCAAGGGAACAAGGGCAGCCGGGGGTAGAGGGGCTGCAATAACGGTCTCACCAGCAACCACGAAACGTCCTGGGATCAGAATGAGCCGAGGGTCCCAGAACTACACGCAGCTGAAGGCTGTCTCCCACTGTGTTCTTGCGTGCATGCTCACATCAGCTCTCTGAGGCAGAAAAGGTCCCCTCGTATCAGATGGGGACATGCTCTGTCCACAGCTGACCAGGCCATTGCACCTGGCCTGACACCTGCCCACTCGGCCCAAGCCCCTCCCTGGGGCCCAAGCCCCTCCCTGGGGCAGGCTCCTGGCAGGTAGGAAACTGGGCTCTGCGCTGACCCCATACTCCCTGGGGCAGGCTGCCTGCTCCTTGCTTCCTGGGTCCACATTCCTCAAGCAGAGGCCAGGAGGGGTCTGCCAGGAGGAGGGGCAGGGAACTGGGGCCCGAGGGAGCCCACCTGAGCGCAGGCTCTAGGCAAACTGGACCCAAGGCTTAGCCCTGCTTCTTCCCGATGTGGCAGGTCAGCTGGACCCCCACAGGATGGGGCCCAAGGACCCACAAACACAGCAAGGGCGACAGCGCTCTCCCAGTGGCAGCGCTGGGTCTTGCTCAGGAGGGAGCTGCAAGCTTGAGGCCCAGGTGACAGCTGGCTGCTGGTGCCCGTGGGGGCCCCAGGCACAGAGGCCACACACGGGGTGCCTGCCACCCCTCTGCTGCTTGTCCAGCGTGCCTGAGGAGCCCTGGGGGCAAGCTGCGTTTTCCTGTGCAGTGGGCTTGCAGACTGTCGCCAGGACGACCTCCAGAAATAACCCACGTTGTCTGCCCGAGGACCAGGTCAGTGGTGGTGGAGGACTGAGGGATCTGTCCCGTACCCACCCTATCGCCCCGGGCTGCAGCGGTTCTGTGGGTGCCCAGGAGCCCCCCCCCAAGACTAGGAGAGCCCTTAGAGCACCACAGGTCCCAGGAAGGAGGGGCACCTGTCAGCCGTCCTGAGAAGTGGGGTGCACATTTCCCACTGAGCCCCGGCTTTGCTTTCCCCGCCCCCAACCCCACGGCCGTTCCTTCCACACAGTCCGAGCTGCTCTGGCTGGGCTCCCGCTGGCCTCCGCTGGCTGTGGCCTCACCTTCCCCATGTGGGCCAGGGACCAGGAACTCGCCAGGTCCCCACCAACTGCCCCTCACACACGCTGACAGAGTCTGCGCCGAAACAGCTGCTGGGGGACAGAACCGTGTGACCCTACGTGAGAGGCTGACACTGCCAATCTGTTCAAAATGCACAAAGGCAATGCGGGCGGGGGCAGGGGCGGGCGCAGAGTTTGGAAATGTGGCCATTACAACCTCGAGAATTATGCGGAGAGCTCTGCTCACTTCCCGGGGTATCGCTGACTCGGGAAGCAGGCTCTGCCACCAGGTTATGACCGCCGGTCAGTGAACCGTCCCAGTGAGCAGGCCTCTGGCTCACCAGAAGCCGCCCTGATTCCAGAAACCTCTGGAACACTCTCCTCGCCTCAGGGCCGCTTTGTGAGCTCCTTCCCTCTAGTCCCTGAGCACCTCCCCGGCCCCCACCTACCCCCATCCCGCCCGCCCACCCCCTACCCTGCCCACCTGATGCCCCATCCCCGCTCCCCCATCCCCTCTACCTGCTCCCCACCCCATCCCCACCCCTCCAATCCCCCCACCTCCATGCTGCCTGCCCACTACCCCCGCCACCCTGGCTGAACTGTGCTTCTGGACGATCTGGAGAGCCACGTGGACTGAATGCGGTGGCATCAGGACCAAAACCTCCATCATCAGTGTCGGGAGTGAAACCCTCCCCCATACCTGCTGCCAAAAAAATTCCTACACTCCTTACTTTTGGGGAAAACACACCACACACACACACACACACACACACTCTCTCTCTCTCTCTCTCTCTCTCTCTCTCTCTCCAGTCCCTGGCCAGCTGGAGACCGGGACAGCAAAAGCAGCCCCAGAGCCATGGGCAGGGCCACGGCACCATTCACAAGCCTCCATCTGTGAGTTCTCAGAGGCCGAGCTGAATGGGATGCACCGTGGCACTCGCCCCAGGAGGTGGCACTCGCCCCAGGAGGTGGCACTCGCCCCAGAAGCCACAGCAGAGTCAGCACACTGCTCCCCTTTCCAAATGCTGTCCCATCAGAGAAAACAAACAGGAGATCGGGGCTGCGGACAGTAGAGAAGGACCTTCATATGTTTTTAATCAGAGGCCCGCTTCTTGTGGGGCCATTAAAACTTGTGCCTCCCCCAACAGTCAGCTGTGTCCGAGCCCAGGGCTCGTGGCTGTCCCCGCCAGGCCAGGCCAGGCTCTCTGCCCTCTGGGAGGTGTGTCCGCAGCCTCCTCAAGGGCACACGGCACTCACTTCCCAGCTCCTTAGTGGAGCCACAGAGAGAGGCCACAGGTGAGTTTTGAGGAATAGAGATGGGTTCACAAAAAAAGACACCTTTGTATATTTTACTGTTGAAATTTTTACTGCATGCATTAATTTAATTAAAAGTTAATTTGAATTAACACATTATCAGAAGGAAAATAAAAATCCACTGCCAAGCAGGACTTCTGTCCTGAGTCAGTAAGTGGACCCCAGGGTCCATGCTGGGGGGATGCCTGCTGCCTGAGCAAAGGCCACACGGATGTCACCCCCTCAGATCAGCTCCAGACAGACGCATGCAGTCCAGGTCCGGGGGGGGAGTGGGGGGGTTACTCATCCCAAAACTTAAAATATCACTTTCATGTATTTTCACTGGTGTATCTTGATATTTTTTTTATATCTTGCCCCTAATTGTAAATTGCCTCCAAGAAAAGAAAGAAAATTGCTCAGTACAAACAGCTCCGTCCCTACTTGCCACACGGAACTGTTGCTTATTCTTGAAACACAGCTATTGGCTTAAAACAAGACATTTCCCACCCTTTGGAAGCGTTCTGTGGTCAGGTCCCTGGTCTGGGCTGGCCTGCCTCGGGAGGGGGCGCCTGAGCCAGCAGCCCGGGTCTCACAGGGAGAGCTGTACCCCAAGGAAGGGGCATCCACTCTGCCCCGGAGACCCCGAGGCGAAGTGGGGGGGACCAACTCTTCACTCGGTCCTGGGCCCTCACTCCCAACTCCATTCACGAGGCCACACCGGATCCGCGAGCGGTTTATTGTTGGGCAGTCACCACACGGACAGGACTGAGCGCTCCCCCAGCTGGGCGCAGTCGGTCACCACCGCCATCGGTGACGTCTTAATTTGGAGGCAATTACTGCTACAGACATCTCCGTTCATTTTTATAAAATACACATTTTCAAGTCCTCTTACAGCGCAGTAACTAGGCAGGACCCTCACTCAAACAGGAGATTCTGAGGAAAACTCAGGGGGAGGAAGCGGCTGTGAACGGCAGACACCACTAGAGCTCTGGCACCGCCCGGGCCAGCACTGCACAGAGCTGCCCCTCCACTTAGCAGAAGGGAAGCCACGTGGAAGCATCCAGAACACTCAGACTCTGGGGGCCTGGGAGCCTGCCCAGGGCTGCTGGGCACGGCTGAGATGCTCATGTGAAAGTGGAGGAGGAAAATACGGGGCAACGAGAGTCAGCCCAGCGGCCCCCACCACAGCCAGGTGCAGGGCACGGGGAGACCAGGAGGGTGGCGGGTGGGGACCACGGACCGCGTGCCTGGCCCAGCCCCCCACCCGGAAGGTCACTCCAGGCCTGAGAGCTCAGACTGTGGGGTGTGGGACTGGACAGCAGCAGGGGCACCCGCCGCACATGTCCCCACTCCTGACCCAGGGACTGTCTCCCTGTCCTGGAAGATGAAGGGCTGTGTCCCCCGAATACAGGGGAGATGCCCCACAAGGCAGCTCTCCTTGGGGGACCTGGTCGTGGGCTCTTGGCGTTCCCGGGAGCACACGCAGGCCACCTGCACCCCACCACACGCCCCTGGAGGAGGCCAGCATAGCAGTGGGGCTCAGGGGGCCCGGGGCACAGCTCTGGGCCTCACTGCCGAGCAGACGGCCGAGTCCTACGTCCCGTGAGGCAGCGGCACCGAAGGTGGCCCTGAAAAGGCCAACTCTGGCCAGATGATCAGGAATGCTTGTGACGTGCGTCCCCGTGGCTTCCTTCCCACACGTACCAGGTGCACTCTCTGCACCGGGACCCTGGGAGACCAGGCTCTGGGCGCCGGGACCCTGGGAGACCAGGCTCTGGGCGCCGGGACCCTGGGCTCCCCTGGGGCCCCTTCTCGTTCTTGCTGCCCCGCCCCACCCCGCCCAAGGGCCCCCCGGGCCGGCTGCAGGCTGAGACCCGTCTGCCCTTCCTGCCGCTGTGAGCACATTCAGGCCCCAGACAGGCGGTTTGCGAGAGGAAGGAAGAGAACACTTGCTTTTCTGCCGCCTTGAGAACAGCCACGGCCCAGCGCTTAGCTGCAAAGCCCACTCGCGCTCGTCCCGGGGCGGGCCCCCCGCCCCCCGCCCTTCCCCCCAGACCCACAGGGGCTGAAGAGATCCCAGCGGCCGAGACGCCCTCTTGGGCCCCGGTGCCAGCCCGCCCCGGACAGGGAGGCCCGGAGGCGGTGGTGCCTACGGCCGGAGGCCACGCGTCCCCGCCCGCCCCGGCGGCCTCAGAGGGCCTTGGCGCTGGCTGGGTGCGCCGCGTGGGGGGCTGGCCGCGGGGGCTGGCGGGCGAACGCGCAGGCCTGTCCCAGGATGGCCAGGTCCACCAGCGCCTGCAGCAGGCCGCACACGGAGAACTGCAGGGGCGCGCCGTTCAGCAGGAAGTAGGCCGTCTTGAAGGCGTCCCCGCTCGTCCACATGAGCACCATCTTGATGCTGCGGAGACACGGGCCAGGGGTTAGGGTGCGCACCAGGCGGCCGGGAAGCAACACGGGGCTGGGGGCGCAGCGGACAGGGGAGTCAGGGGACACCCAGGTCACAACCCGTCCCTCTCATCCCTCCCATCCTCACCACGAGGCCACCGCACGCACAGCCACGGGGACAGGAAGGCCTTCACTCAGCCGCCCAGGGCAGGCAGGGTGGGCACGGGGGGCACAGCCTCACAGCGCTCCGTCCCTCCCAGCTGCACGCACACCTGCTGTGTGCCCTCAGGAGGACAGGGTCACCCCCTCCCCACGCTGCATCCCAGGGGGCCGACCGGGCAGGGGCCGCGGCCACGGCCTCAGGACTTCAGGACAGCCGCACTCAGCCGCCGGAGCCTCCCAGGAGAGGCGGCCCCCACCCTAAGCTCTCCCGTCCCGGCCGTGGAGCCCCCAGTCGGCACCCAGGGGACAAGCCAGGGGCTGCCAGCTGAAGCAGAGAGAAGCAGAGAGAAGCCGGCTGCTCTCGGAAATCCCTGCCTGGCCAGACGCCCTCACAGGGAAGATCCCTGGAGGGCGATTCCATTTCTGCTCATGGACGCCGACCCCCTTCAGACACCTCAGATCAGCCTGTAGGGGGACAGTATCCTTGGAGAGCAAAGTGGGAAGAGCTGTCACTCTCGGCCCACGGTCCACGCGCGCCATCGAGCCCTGGCTTGCCGAGCACCGAGCCCGCGCCCTGTTTCCCTGCGTGGGCGATGCCTCAAGCAGACCATTTCTGCCAGCCAGCAGGCTGAGCCTTTCGCGGCTCATGACACCAGGCCGCGGGGGCTGGGGGTGGTGCCCCGAGGCAGCGGGAAGGAGGGTGAAGATCCCCAAGCAGACAGGACGCGCTCCGAGCGCGAACACCAGGCCCAGGGGACTCGTGTCGAGGGCAAGGCGGCCGCCGAGCCCAGGAAGCAGCCACACCCCCGCCCCGGAGCCTGGCGCTGGGACAGCCTCTGAGCCCCAGGCTGACTCTCGCGGGCAGAAGCAGTGAGGGCCCATCTCCCACGCTCCCGGCCCCTCCCGCCACTGCCCTGCCACACCGGCCGTGCGGAGCTCTCCTGACCTCTCCGCTCACGGCTGCCCGAGGCTTCTCGGGACGGTCGCTGGGAAACGGCCTGAGGCCGAGCTCCAGCCATCTTGTCTGTGGGCAGGCACGCCACGTCCAAACAGCCCACAGACACATCTCACTTGGCCTGTAGTGCTGGCTCACATAGTATTTCAAAATGTTTGTTCTGAGTTAGCTGATAACTAATTCTGCATTTTGAAAATCCAGATTTATTACATATAACAGATCTTTCTCTGGCTGCTTTCAACATTTAACTTTGGTTTTTAGCAGATTGTGATACATGTTTGGGATTTGTGGAACATCTAAAATCTGAGTTTACCGAACATCAAATTTGGAAAGTTTTCAGCCATTATTTCTTCAACTATTTTTGTCTGCTCCATACTCCTCTCTTCTAGACTCAGACGACATCAATGTTACATCTTTTGCTACTGTCCCTGCGTCTATTTTTACCCCCAGTTTTGCTCTGTTGTTGAGAAGGTATGATTCGAATCAGTCTGTCTTCAGGTTCACAGACTCTTTCCCCTGTTATCTTCATTCTGCTACTGAACTCACAAAGTACATTTTTATATGGTTTTCTGTATTTATTAACTTAAAATTTTCTACTTGGTTCTTTTTTATAGCTTCCACACCCTTACTGAGACGTTCTGTTTTCCGCTCACCTCCAGAGGGCCCACTCCTGCTCTCTAGAGGGTTCCAGTGACCACAGAGCTTCCGTCACCTGGTTCACCATCCCTGTTGTCTGCTGGTGCCGTGTCCTTTGACAGCTGCTCAGATCTTCCCGATTCTTCATATGTTGAGTAATTTGGGATTGTATCATGGACATTTTTAACATATAATGAGACTGTATGCCTTATTAAGCCCTATGGTGAATGTTGGGTTTTGTGTTCTAACAGCAGCTGACGTGGGCTGCAAATCACTTCAGCTCAGTTTCCAAGGCCTCTGCAGAGCCACCTGGGTCCATACTGTGCAGGCAGCCCTCGGGGCCAGGCTGGGACGTGGGTGGTGGTCCTCCCCAGCGTTCAGTCTTCAGCACCTTGGGTATGTAGGTTGGGGCCAAGTCCATGCATGCATAGCTTGGCATGAACCCAGGAGTCACATGCAACTTTATAGGATCCCTGTCCACCTCCCTAACTCTGTGCCTCGGGGACACTCCTTTCCCAGGTCCTCTGGCTGCAAAGCCAGGGCTTTAGTGTCGCAGGCTTCAGGTCCACATGGTGGGAGGGGGGAGGGAAAGAACCTCAGGATTCCCCTTCACTCTCAGGGGCAGGTGCCTGTCCAGCCACCGCTCACATGGCCCCAGCTCTGACGATGGCCCTTCCGGACTGGGACTTGCCTGGGGACAGGACATAAGAGAAGGCCAAACACGGACACCAACCACCTGGGGCGTCCCCTCACTCTGCCCTGGAGGGCCTGTCCCGAGCCGGGACCAGTGGAGGAGGCTCCTCCTGGAGCTCTTCCCGCTGTGCCCAGGGCCCAGTGCTGAGCTCCACGCTGTGCTGAGTCCGGGCTGGCAGAGGTGGGCGGGAAAACAGAACTCCTGTCAGTCATCCGTACGTCAAGTTGTGGTTTCCTTCCCCCGACCTGCCCATGCCGGCTGACTTCTCGGCGTCCCCACAGCGGCTCTGTGCCTTCTGCCCAGGCCTGCAGTCATGCTCAGGGGAGAGATGGGCTCACCCTTGCAGCCTCATGGGAAAGACCCGAGACTGGAAGTTTGGGTCTGCATTCTACCACCGGCCACCTTCCCCAACTGGTCCCTGCCGCCACGTGACCTAGTCCACCCTGGGCAGTGTGGCTAAGGAGCAGGAGGGGCAGTGCCAGCTGCCGTGACGTTTCCCAGGAGGATCTGTCACCTGCAGTAATCAAAACCCTCCACTTCCCAATCCTGTGCCTTCCCCTCCATCTGAACTGCCTTGGTCTGTAGCGCCAGCTGGGGATCAGCCTGTGGGTGACTTTGCATCATGGCTCAGGGCCTCAGCGGGGCTGCTGGGCAGGGACTTGGGCTAACGACACCCCTAGAATTAGGGGGACGGACCATGGAGGTGGGGGACACACCACAGCGACAAGCTGAGTGAGGGAAGTGGTGCGAACAGGGGACAGAGCTGACGGCGCGTGACCGGTCTCCTGCGGGCCTGGGCTGGGCTGGCAGGAGGCCGCAGGCACTTGGCAGACGCTGTGAACTGCACCCTGCACCACAGAGGGGCTGCTCACAGCCCCCACACCCACAACAACTACACTTTCCAAAGGAAAACCCACACCCACAAAGCCAGCACTTCAAGGAGAAGCTCCAAAAAGCAACTGGGATCTTTGCCATGTAGACAGGAAGGAAGCAACTGTGGGGGGCGGGGGGGCTCAGGATAAGAGGCTCGTTCCATTTTACGGAACTAAGAGCTCAAGGCACAGTCTGCCCCAGAGATACCCCTCGAAACACTAGGAAACCCTAACGAGCCACAGAGATGGCTCCGGCCTGGGCGGCGGGGTCAGGCGGGGGGCCAGGCAGGAACCTTCTCAAGTGGGGCTCTGCAGCAGGAGCTGGAGGGACGGCCGCCTGCAAAGGCCCACCTGTGTCCCCAGCTGCTCAGGGCCAGGACGCTCCCGGGGTTAGGGTGCTGGTCCTGCCTTAACAGCTCCAGGCCCCCTGACAGCCACCTGGCTAGAAGCTGGCCCCTCCCCCCACCGGTGGCTGGGAGAGGAGGGGCGGGGCTGCACACAGCAGCACTTCCTGTGGGGCAGACGGTCCCAGGACCCGAGGCCACCTCACCCCCAGAGCCCTGAGTGCACAGGTGCACGTGCAGACGTGAGGTCACCTCTCAGACGTGAGGTCACCTGATATAAGGAACATTTTTAGCTACACAGACCAGACGCCTCACCCAGCTTTGGCCCTTAAGTGGGCTATGGCTCAGGGTCAGGAATGTGACAGCCTTGCAGAGGCCTCACGGCCAGCCGTCTGGGCCAAATATTAACCAGGATGTCCCTGCCTGGCCCAGTGCAGGGGACAGACGCCACCCCGAGCGATCTGCTTCTCGGGAAGGAACGCCCCTGTGCAGACGGCAAGGGCTCTGATGTACAAGTTCGTGCTGTCACCCCAAGACCGTGCGGGGCCCTGTCCCCAAGATCCCCAGGACCTTCAGTGAAATGTGAACTCCAATCACCTGCAGCGGCTCGGGGAGGGAGGGGCGAGCTGCAGAGGGGGGGCTATCACTCTTCAACATGCCTGCGGCGTTCTGGGGTCCCAGCCGAGGGAGAGCCTGACCCCTCCTACTATACAGAGGAGACTCAACCAGCGCAGGGTTCCAGCAAAGCAGGAAGCCTAGCCCGTCCCCTCCCGAGCCCCAGGCCATGTCCTTCCTGCTCAGGCTGGTAGCCTGGGAGCTGGAGCTTTCTGCCGGCCGCCAAGTCGTCCCGCACCTGGCCATCCCTGCCGCGCCACGGTTTTAATCCCAGCTCCCATTTCCTCATTCTTGGCTCCTGCATTTTTTCCTCTCAAACGACTCCTAACATACCCCTCGCCTCATCTTTGCCCTGCCCGGCAGCCCACAAGTCAGCAGGCCAAGTGCCATGGCCTCCCCAGCCGCCCCGACTCCACCCAGCCCAGGCCCAGACCTTTCCCTCCTCCCACCCTTCAAAATCCACCCAAGGGGCGCCTGGGTGGCTTAGTCAGTTAGGCGTCCGACTTTCGCTCAGGTCATGATCTCGCGGTTCGTGGGTTCGAGCCTTGTGTCGGGCTCTGTGCTGACTGCCAGCTCAGAGCCTGGAGCCTGTTTCGGATTCTGTGACTCCCCCTCTCTCTGACCCTCCCCTGCTCACGCTGTCTCTCTCTCCTAGAAATAAATAAAAATATTTTTTAAAAAATCCACCCAAATCACATCCCCAAAAGAGTAGGTTTTTGTGACCTTAGGTCAGACGATGGTTTCTTGGGTATGACAACTAAAGTATAAGCAACATACACACACATAGACACACATACACACACACACACAC
Organism: Proteles cristata cristata; assembly: GCA_017311185.1. Classification (NCBI taxonomy): domain Eukaryota; kingdom Metazoa; phylum Chordata; class Mammalia; order Carnivora; family Hyaenidae; genus Proteles; species Proteles cristata. Next base: position 11,204 of record JAESUZ010004453.1, on the reverse strand, counting down.
ACACACACACACACACACACACAAATACACTGGACTTCATCCAATTTAAAATCTTTTGATTTTAAATTGAATAGGAAAATATCAGGCAAGTGAAGACAATGCACAGGATGGGAGAAAAACTTGCAGATCATATACCTGACAGGCTTCCAGTATCACGTGTATATAAAGAAATCTACAACTCAATAACAAAAAGACAAACAACCAAATTTAAAAATAGGCAAAGGACCTGAATAAACATCTCTCCAAAGACATATAAATGGTCGAGAAGCACACGAAAAGATGTTCAACATTGTTAGTCACTAGGAAAATGCAAATCAAAACCACGAGATCCCATGTGACACCCACCAGGATGGCTAGAATCAAAGGTCACATAACAACACGTGCTGGTGAGGGTAGAAAACAGCATGGCTGCTCCTCAGATAATTAAACACAGAGCTACCATCTGATCCCACAATTCCACTGCCGGGATTTCCAAGAGGGATGAAAACAAATGTCCACACAGACACAGAAACTTGCACATAAACGTTCACAGCAGCATTATTACCCGCCAGAAAGATGTTCACAACCCAAGTGTCCATTGAATGAAGAACAAACAAAAGTGATAGATGCATGCAATGCAATATTATGACCCAACCTCAGAAAGGAGCGGGAGAGCCCTGGGAACGCTCCGCAAGGGAGGGCAGCAGGCATGAAAGACCACCTGCTATGTGACTCCGCTTGTGGGAAGTGTCCTTAGAGACGGAAAGCAGGTCAGTGGTTGCCTCGGGCGGGAGGAGGGGGAGGTTGGGAGCAAATGACGAGTGATCACCAACAGGCACAAGGTTTCTTTTGTGGATGATGAAAATGTTCTAAAATTAGATCATGGTGATGGCTGCACAACAATATACTAAAAACCATCGAACTGGGCACTTTAAATGGGTAGCGGCATCTCAGCCAAGTTGGGTGGGGGTGCGAAGCCTCCACGTCCTCTCCAGGGGCACCGCTCTCCCCAAATCTCCACACCTTCACCAGCCCAGAAGCTCTCTGAAGAGCTCATCTGAACGACCAAATACACTTCTTATGAATCATTATATTGCAATCTATACATCACATTTTGTGAACCCATTCGTCCATCAGTGGACACGGGTTGATTCCACATTTGAGCTCTTGTGAATAACGCGGCTATGAGTACGAATGTAGACATCTCAAGACCCTGTGTTCAAGTCTTTTGGGGACATACCCAGAAGTGGGAGTGTGGATCATATGGTGATTCTATTTTTACTTTTAAAAAATGTTTTTATGTGTATTTATTTTTGAGAGAGAGAGCACAAGCAGGGAAGGAGCAGAGAGGGAGAGAGAGAAGCAGGCTCCAGGCTCTGAGCTGTCAGCACAGGCCTGATGCGGGGCTCAAACTTCCAAGCCATGAGATCATGACCTCAGCCAAAGTCAGATGCTTAACTGACTGAGCCACCCATGCCCCCCCATCTTTTATTTTAAGAAACCTCCATACTGGGGCGCCTGGGTGGTTCAGTCGGTTAAGCGTCCAACTTCAGCTCAGGTCACGATCTCACAGTTCGTGAGTTCGAGCCCCGCGTCGGGCTCTGTGCTGACAGCTCAGAGCCTGGAGCCTGTTTCAGATTCTGTATCTCCCTCTCTCTGACCCTCCCCTGCTCATGCTGTCTGTCTCTCTCAGAAATAAATAAAAACATTAAAACAATTTAAAAACAAAGAAAGAAACCTCCATACTGTTTTCCATAGTTACTGCACGGATTTGCACCTGCCACCAATGGGGTGCTAAGGCCCCACCTCGCCACATCCTCGCCAACACTTGCTATTTTTCAGAGCGCAGCCATCCTAATGGACGAGAGGTGAAATCTCACTGCAGTCTGATTTGCATTTCCCTGATGATTACGGAGGTAGAGCATCTTCTTGTGCTTATTAGCCACTCGTATGTCTGCCCTCGAAAAAGTTTTTTTCTAGTCTTTTGCTCACTTTTAAAAAATGTTTATTTATTTTGAGAGAGAGAGAAAGAGAGTGTGCACACATGCAAGCAGGGGAGGGGCAGAGAGGGCGAAAGAAAATTCTAAGCAGGCTCTGTACTGTCAGCGCAGAGCCAATGTGGGGCTCAGTCCCACTAACGGCGAGGTCGTGACTGCAACTCAGTCAGACACTCAACTGACTGAGCCATCCAGGTGGCTCATTTTTCAGTTGGGTTGTTTGGTTTTCTGTTGTTGAGTTTCAGAAGTTCTCTTTATATCTTCAATATTAGTCCCTTATCAGATACATGATTTGCAAATACTTTCTCCCATTCTGTAGGTTGCCTTTTACTCTGTGGGTAGTCTTTACTAGTATAAAACCTTTTGATTTTGGGGGGCTGGGGAGAGAGCGCAAGTAGGGGAGGGGCAGAGAGAGAGGGACAGAGGATCCAAAGCAGACTCTGCACTGACAGGCTGATAGCAGTGAGCCCAGTGTGGGACTCAAACCCACGAACTGCAAGATCATGACCTGAGCCAAAGTCTGACACTCAGCCAACTGATCCACCCAGGTGCCCCAAAACTGTTTGATTTTATAAAGCCCAATATGTATTTTTTTATGTTGTTTCCTGCGCCTTTGGTGTCACATCCAAGAAATCACTGCCAAATCCAATGTCATGATGCTTTTCTCTGGTTTTCGTCTAAGAATTCTATTGCTTTAGGTCTTACATTCTGGTCTTTGATCATCTTTGAGTTAGTTTTTTTATACAGTGCCAGGTGAAGGTCTAACGGCATTCTTTTCACGTGGATATTCTATTTCTCAGCACCATTTGTTGAAAAGACTGTCCTTTCTCCACTGACTGGTTATTGCGCCCTTTTTGGAAATCATTTAACCATATATGTAAATGTCATTTCTGGATTCTCTACTCTATTCCACTGGTCTATCTGTCTTTTTTTTTTTTTTTTTCTAGCAGGAGAGAGAGAGAGAGACAGCGCGAGCAGGGGAGGGTCAGAGAGAGAGGGAGTCACAGACTCTGAAACAGGCTCCAGGCTCCGGGCTGGCAGTCAGCACAGAGCCCGACGCGGGGCTCGAACCCACGAACTGCGAGATCATGACCTAAGCGAAAGTCGGACGCTTAACCGACTAAGCCACCCAGGCGCCCCTGGTCTATCTGTCTTTATGCCAATACCACACTGTCTTGATTACTGGACTTTGTAGTTATTTTTGAAATCTGAAAGTATGAGTCCTCTAGTTTTGTTCAAGATTGTTTTGACTATTTGGGGTCCCTTAATAGTCCATATGAATTTTAGGACTGGTTTTTCTATTTCTGCAAAAGAATAAATCACTAGGATTTTGACAGGGATTCCATGAAGTCTGAGATTGCTTTGGGTAGTATTGACATTTTAACACTATTGAGTCTTCCAGTCCATGAACATGGAATATCTTTCCATTTATTTATGTCATTAATTTCTTTCAGTGGTGTTTTGTAGTTTCCATTGTATAAATCTTTTATCTCCTTGGTTAAGTTAATTTCTAAGTATTTTACACTCTTAATATCACCATAAATGGAATTGTTGTTGTAATTTCCCGAGTGCCCTGAAAGCTGCTCTTGATAGCACTGGGGAGATTAAGCTATTGTGTCATTTCCCACATTAAGAAGCTTAAATCTTCTGCCTTCTGGAGATGTCTGTGGACTCAGCTTTCCGTCCGTGGATCACAGCTTCTAGCCTTGGGCATCGGCAGCCTCCACTCTAGCCTGCTTCTGACCCAGGGAGAGCCCTTTCCCATCACAAAAGTTTGGACTTGGAAAATTGAGACAGTGTTGGATTCAACTGCCAAGGTGACCCCTACATGTCAGATACAGTACGATGCCTCCAGGGCCTAACCAGTGAACAGTGACAGTCCAGGGACAGTCATGCAGACATAGGCACATGTGCTTGGAAGCAGCAGGCACGGGATCAACATGAGCCCACTGTGAGCACGCAGTGGGCACAAATCAGGGGGTCAGCCTCAGTGAGTCTGAACGTGCCAAGGGTCCCCAGGGAGGGGGCGCCATGCCCAGCCCCAGGACAGGCCTCCTGCCGCACATTCATGTCTGAAAGTGGACACTAATCCTCTTTGGTCATGCTTCATTGGAAGAGACATCCATCCAGGGAGAAATGGGTAGGGAAGGGCCTGCAAGCCATAGCACAGGAGAGGGAGCCAATGCACCTGAGGAGGGTAAGCACAAGAAGAGGCGCCCAGGGAGGTAGGGTCACGATGCTGCCTTCACACACACAGAACCACCCTGGGAGGGGCCGAGGGTCTGCGCGGCTTTCAGGGAAGAAAGCACGAGGGGTTCAGGTACTACTACGGGGCCTCTAGAGAGCCCTGCACGGGTGTAAGTGCCTGCGTGGGGAGGGAGCTCCCCATCACAGGAAGCAAGCAAGTGCTAGAGGAACAGCTAGTAGGAATGACAAAGATTCTGAACCAGCCAATCCAGGGGGCCCTGGGATTCCAACGGACGCTCTACTCCAGTGCCACAGGAGACTCTCATCGGGCCAAGACAGAGGAGGCCTCTACCCAACGCCTTCGAGACTTGCTTCCCACTGGCCTCCCGTTACTCGGAGGCCATCTGAAGACCCAGGCGGCAACAGCACATTTGCTCTGCCAGACACACAGCTGCTTCCAAGAGCGTGACCCATGGTACGGGGTCCCCGCCACTGAGTGCCGCCTCCCTGCTCTGCGGCCAGAGCTTTCGCCCCTCGTCCCCTTCTACGCTCAGAACGCCCCTCCCACTAGGCTGCTCCAGGCCCAGCCTGAAAGAGTGGCTCTCAGATCCTGCGCCGCACATCTGCTTCCCGAGAGGGCCCTGGCCTCCCCAACTGTCCCACACTAACATCTCTGCTCACACATCCAGGCGTCAAAGGACCAATGTGTTCACACTGCTCTTTACCCGGTGGTTTTACAAACATATCTGAAAACACAGCAGCCAGATTTTGTTTGGCTTTCGATTTGTGCACATTCGATTCTTACCACGGGTGCCAACGGGCCTAGTAGAGCGACCGCGCCTGCCTACCTCATTCCCTCAGTGGACTGGTGGCGGTAGTTGCGGTAGAGCTGCGGGACACCCAGCATGGCCTCGGTCAGCACCGCCAGGAAGCCCAGGGTCTCCACAAACAGGGCCGAGTCGATGGACAGGTACGTGATGTAGCCCGCCACGCCCGTGAAGGCCAGGACGCACTGCACGTAGTCCCCAAAGCTGCTCCAGTGCCAGAAGTGGTGAGGGTCAAAGTCTAGGGCGAGAGGGAGAGACAAATGTAAACTAGGCTTACAGGTCAGGTCATCATGAGGAGACAGAATGCAAACTGAGTGAGGTCAAGGTCAGCATGAGGAGAGGATGTGAACTGAGGTCAAGGTCAGCGTGAGGAGAGGATGCAAACTGAGTGAGGTCAAGGTGAGCGTGAAGAGAGGATGTGAACTGAATGAGGTCAAGGTCAGCGTGAGGAGAGGATGCAAACTGAGTGAGGTCAAGGTCAGCACGAGGAGAGGATGTGAACGAGTGAGGAGGTCAAGGTCAATGTACATTACACGGATATGGGCTGCGGGGCTCCATATGCTCTTGGCAGGGCATTTGTGAGGAAGTTTGATACAGACATTAATTCACCGTAAAGATGCTAAAAATCCTTCAGTCCTGTGATAGTATAGTGAAGGGGTTGTACCTGAGCCTCTGAAATCTCTCCCCTGGGTTAGAATCCTCAGCCCTTCCCTCCACAAGTGGATTAGTTAACCAGGTGTCTCTGTGTCTTTGACCAGGTGTCTCCGTGCCTTCAGGTGGAAGAGAACTAACGTAACCTACCTCTCACCGTTGTTTTAACGGTTACATGAGGTAACCTGCAAACCCGATAAAGTGCCCAGCCCATAATAAGGGCCCAATAAAGGTATGTACTTATCATCACTACACACTTAGTTGACAGAACGTTATCACTGCTCGACAGATGTGTCCTGCAGAAGCCAAACTCCCAAGCACTCACAAATCAGCAAACTACGTGAAGCTCCTGGGCTTTGACAGATAAACACGGGGGCCCTGGGGACAGAAGCGGCATCAGTGGAGGTCAGGGAAATGCAGACAGATACAGGCAGAGCTTGAGGGGGCCGGATGCACCCAATCCCGGCCCAGCCCTTACAGTGGCCGGGTCTGCAGCCAGAGCGCCCAGCCAGGAAAAGACCCAGCAGGGGCACAGCTTGGGGGGCCATCCGGGGCCTGGGAAGCGCCGGAGGGGGATACCCAACCTGCACACGCGTGCTTGGCCTCCCAGCCCCACCCCCTCGCTCTGAGAACCCTGCCTAGGGTGCGGGCCAGGAAGGGGGGTGCAGGCCGGAGGGTGGGCATGGTTTGCAGCTGTGATGTCACACCAGAGTGGGTGTCCCTCCCGGAGCAGGGCAGTGTATGAGCCAGGTGTGCGTCATGAACACACCCAGCTGTAACATGGGGTGCACAGGGGCCCCTGGGACGCAGAGCTGGGGGCAGACACGGAGGTGCTCCCTACAGAGAATATGAAGTCATGAAAGGAGGCAGCGAGGGGGCAGATCTCAGACCTGGACTAAGTTCCTGCCTTTGTGCCCAAGGAGTGGAGAAAACATGGTCAGAAGAACCCGGGCCAGGACAGGGATGGACTACGAACAGGTGAGGCCACCAGGTGAGGGGCCAGGGGGCTTTAGGAAACCGGCTCTGAGGTCAATCTCTCAGAAGTCTTTCTATTTTAGGTTCTCAAGGAGCAAGTCAATTGGCAAATGACTAACAGAATACCCTTATTACAAAATCTCTGAGAAAAGACGGAGACTGGACCCTTACCTTAGCAGACACAAAAATTAACTCGAAATGGATCAAAGACATAAACATGAGAGATAAAACTGTAAGTTTTTCTCTGTAAAACTGTGCAGAGAACATAGAGGAAGGGCGTCAGGACAGTGGACGTGTCAACACATCCACATTTGTACATATGAGAACAAAAACACAGCAACAAAAGAGACAACAGACAAATGTGACTATCAAAATTCTTAACTTCCGTGTTTCTAGGAAAAAAGCTCTTCGAAATCGGTCTTGGCGACGAGCCTTGGTAAGGACACCAGGAACGCAAGCAACAAAGGCAAAAAAAACCAACTCGAACTACGTCAAACCGAAAGGCTTCTGGGAGCAGAAGAAGCAACCAGAAAAATGCAAAGGGGGCCACAGAATGGAAGACGTTTGCAAACTGTCATGTCATAAGGGGTTTATATCCAAACTGTATGTGAAACTCATGCAACTCAACAGCCAAAACAAGAAACAAAAAACGAAACCAAACAACCCAATTAAAAAATAGACGGCTGGGACATATATTTCTCCAAAGAAGGCGTATAAATGGCCAACAGACACAGCACGAGATGCTGAGCATCACTCATCGTCAGGGGAACGCAAATCAGAACCACAGTGAGCTACCATCTCACGCCGGTCAGAATAGCCAACATTAAAAAAACAAAAACACAAGGGATCAGTGTTGGGTCGTGAGGATGTGGAGAAAAGGGAATGCAAATGGGGGCAGCCGCCGCGGAAAACAATATGGAGGTTACTCAAAAAATTAAAATAGAAACACCACATGATCCAGCAATTCCACTTCTGGGCATAGAGCCAAAGGAAATGAAATCGCTATCTCGCAGGGACATCTGCACCCCACGTTCACAGCAGCACTATTTACAATAGCCAAGACACGGAAACCACCTCAGCGTCCATCGAGAGATGAACGGATAAAGATGACTGGTGTATGTACGTATGTGTATATATATATATATAGAGAGAGAGAGAGAATAGAATATTATTTGGCCATAAAAAAAGGAAGTCTTACCTTTTGTGACGACACAGGTAGACCTTGAGAACACTACGCTAAGTAAAATCAGCCAGAGAAAGACAAACACTCATATGTAGAATCCAAAAAAGCCAAATTTCTAGAAACAGAGTGTAATGGCAGCTGTCAGCACTGGAAGTGGGGGTGGGGGTGGGGGAGATGTTGGTGAAAGGGCACAAACTTCCAGCTGTAAGATTATTAAGTTCTGGGATCTAAAGTACAGAGTGGTAACTATAATTAACAATACTATATCACACACTTGAAAGTGGCCGAGGTGCCTGGCTGTCCCAGTCGGCAGAGCGTTTGACTCTTGATTTCAGGGTCGTGAGTTCAAACCCCGTGTTGGGTGCAGAGTTTACTTAAAAAAGAAAAAAGGGAAAAAAGAAACATGTTATGAGAGTAGATCTTGGGGTGCCTGGGTGGCTTTTGGCCATCTGATTTTGGCTCAGGTCATGATCTCACGATTCGTGAGTTCAACCCCACAGCAGGCTCTGTCAGCCCAGAGCCTGCTTCAGGTCCTCTGTCCTCTCTCTGCCCCTCCCCTACTCATGCTCGCTCTCTCTCTCTCTCTCAAAAATAAATGAACCATTAAAAAAAGTAGATCTTGAATGTTATCTCCACCAAAAAAAAAAGTAATGTGAAGGATGGAAGTGTTAATTAACCTTACTGTGGTACTTATATCACAATATGTAAGACTGAGTCATCACATTGTACATCTTAAATAGGTTATATGTAAATAATATTTCAATAAAGCTGAAAAAATGAAATTTTAAAAAAAGTTCTGTGTTTCAAAGAACACAATCGACAGAGTGAGAAAGTAACCCATGCAGTGGAAGAAAATGTGTGACTCACATATCCGATAAGGAAACTGTATCCAGAATATATAAAGAATACTTACAACTCAAAAAATTTTTTTTCTTAAAGGGGCAAAGTAGTTGAACAGACATCTCTCCAACAGAGATATACAGATGGCAAATAAGTACATGAAAAGATACTCAATGTTATTAACCATTAGGAAAATGCAAAATGAGATATAACTTCAAACCATTAGGACAAAACAAAACCACACAGGGCACCTGGGCAGCTCAGTCACTTGAGCATCTCTTTTTTTTTTTTTTTTAATGTTTTATTTATTTCTGAGAGAGAGAGAGAAGCAGCATGAGCAGGGGAGGGTCAGAGAGAGAGGGAGACACAGAATCTGAAGCAGCTCCAGGCTCTGAGTTGTCACCACAGAGCCCGATGCGGGGCTCGAACCCACGAACCGTGAGATCATGACCTGAGCTGAACTTGGACACTAAACCGACTGAGCCACCCAGGTGCCCCGAGCATCTGACTCTTGATCTTGGCTCAGGTCATGCTCTCCCAGTTTGTGAGATGGAGTCCCACATGGGTCTCTGCGCTGACAGCATGGAGCCTGCTTGGGATTCTCTCTCTCTTCTCTCTGTGCCCCTACCCAGCTCATGCTCATGTACTCTCTCTCTCAAAATAAATTTAAAAAAACAAACAAACAGAAACAATCGTTGGCAAGGATGTGGCGAAACTGGGCCCGTGTGCACTGTGGGTGGGTCAGTGCGATGGTGCGAACAGTTTAGAGGGTCCTCACAAAGCTAAACACAGGATTGCCATGTGAGCCAGCAATTCCACTTCTGGGAATACACCCAAAAGAACGCAGGGACTCGAACAGGTATTTGTGCAGCGTGTTCATGGCAGCATATCCACAAGAGCTGAGACACAGAAGCAATTCAGCGCCCATCAACAGGTACATGCAGAAGCAAAATGTGGTCTCTGCATATAGTGGAGTATTATTCAGCCTTAAAATGGAAGAAAATTCTGCAATGTGCTAAGACACGATGAACTGATAGCATTACGCTGAGTGAAATAAGATAATCACAAAAACAGAAGGGAAAGCGGACTCTCTAAGGCCACCAGGGCCGCGATTCTAACAGAGCAAAGGAGGCGAAAGGAACAGCTGATCAGTCACCACTGCTTCTCAAAGGAAGGGTGAGGCACCCTGCCACTCGGGCAAAGTCCGGCCTGTTGGAGGAGGAAGAAAACCCAGGTCGGATGGGTGCTCGCCACACAAGCAGCCAGAAGCGGATAGGGGAAGACGAAAGCCAGGAAAATGAAAACCGAGCTGCCACTCGCTTTCCAGTCAAGACGGAGCAACAGACGGCAGACTTACTCTCCCAAACAACCACAAACTGAGCAAGACACATGTCTGCCAAACCCTGGACGCGAGGCAGTAACGGGCAGTGATCCCTGGGAGGTGGGATACAGCGGGAGCGAGCCCCAAACTGTCCCAGGTTCGGCCTGGACTTTCCAGGGTGCACAACATGAAGGGAGAACCCAGGCCAAGCGCACAGAGCCCTACGGTGGGGCGGACAGAGCTGGGCCGGGGGGCGAGGTGGCTGGCTTTGCAGGGCTGCGCAGAGACAGCACTGAAGTCTGCAGAAAGGTCCTCCCTCCGCAAGTACGCAGCTGAGTGTCGATCACAAGTCCAGGGAAAGAACCACCCGAACAGACAAGCACCCACAGTGTGCAGCATTCCCAACGGGCCGGGGGGTGTCTTCCTTTCAGCCAGAATGGGAACCCCCGAACTTCACAGGGCTCTAGGGAGAACGTTCCTTCAGCAGTGGGGATAACTGGCCAGGCTGAGCAATGCTGCCCCCTAACTAATCTTAAAAACAAGGTCTAAAAAGATCAGACTGTTTCCAAATTACTTAAGCACATCCCCAGAACAAAGCTCCCAAATATTTATAGAAACTTAAAAATACCCAGCAGATAACAAGGTAAAACTCATAATGTCTGACGTCCACTCAAAAATCACCAAGCAAATAAAGAAACATCAAAGTGTACTATAATGAAGAGACAAATAGACGAACCAAAAAAAAAAAAAAAAAAATTGGAACCGACAACGTTAGAACCGACGAGGGCATCAGAACAGTTATTATAACTATATTTCATTTCTTCAAAAGTTAAGTTGGGACACAGAAAATTATATACATATTTTTAAGACTCCACCCCCTCCCCAAAAACCACCTAGGGATAAAAATGATAACATCTGAGATGAAAAATAAATACATGGACGGGGTTGATATCAGACTAGACGAAGAAGAAAAGATTAGGAAACCTGAAGACACAGAAAGAGAAACTGCAAAATAGGAGAGAAAAGAGAATTTTTTAAAATAGTTTATTGTCAAGTTGGTTTCCATGTAACACCCAGTGCTCATCCCCCAAATGCCCCCCTCCGTGCCCATCTCCCCCTTCCCCTCCCCCCCACCCCCACCTGCCCTCAGTTTGTTCTCAGCATTCCAGACTCTCTCCTGGGTTGCCTTCCTCCCCCTCCCCCACTATCTCCCTCCCCCCCCACTATCTCCCTCCCCCCCCACT
>JAESUZ010004452.1:0-12500 GCA_017311185.1 Proteles cristata cristata | reverse complement strand
CTTGCTTTTCAACCACTTGTGTCTCTCTAACTCATTTCTGAAAACTTCCATGCATTTTTCTATAGACATGAGCAGCAAATTGTATCTGTTGACTGAAAAATTTAGGCCTGAGAAGGACCACAGAAAAATGTGGCCACATCCCAGAGTGATGCAATGTTGAAATGTTAAACATGTTACCAAGTAATATTTCAAGAAACCCCAAGACTTCCTCACCCCTACCCTCCCCGCAGACTAGATTTTGAAAGTAGAGAACCTTCAGCCCTTGGAGAAGATCTTGAGAAAACATGTACCCTAGCTTTTTTTTTTTCTTGAAAATGTAAACAGTGAGATCAGTGTCTTAAACACAGTAGTCTTGTGTTATGGGGATGGATATTTAGATAATGGAGACAGTCAGCTCAGCCTGAGCTATAAGAGAAAAAAAATGGGCTCTTCTTGAACAGGCCCCTGTCATAAGCAGCACATGTAGGTGCTGAGGGAGGAACTTTCAGGAAGGACCGTGGTGATGGATTTGAGAGAGAAAGGGGTAGAGAGGGAGAATGAGAGAAGTCTAAGCTGTTTGCTTTCCCAGATCCCAGAAGGCAGGCTGAGAGACACTAAGACAAGATTTCAGATGTACTAAAATTCCTAATTCAGTTTTTGAGGGACTAGAAAAAGGCATAGTAGTTGAAGACCTTTTAAAAACCTTTTTAAAAAGTAGTATAGCAATTTATGTTAAGCAGTGCCTGTTCTTATCTATGACAGCCAAGATTTGATTGCCATGCATGGGTTAAGAAATATACCATAGCATCAATTTTAAAAAATCTCAGGTTTTTTGAGTAAAATCTCACACTATTCTTTTCCCTAGAATTTTAAAGCACTGTTGTTGTTGTTGTTGTTGTTGTTGTTTTTAAGTCTCACATTTTATTTGAGAAAGTAGCTTATTGTTAAAACTATGGCAAGTCTTGAGTCACATTTTGTAAGATGTTGGAGCTAAAACCTCTTTATTTAGACATCTCTTTCCCCTTAATTTCCTTTTTTTCTTTTCTGATGAGAAAGTGGGAGAAGCGAAGGGAAAAAACTCTCAACTGGTTAAAGAACAGTGTGTTGCTTATTATGGTATTATTTAAATCATAAAATCCCTTTCTGTCCAGAAGTTCTGTATGCATCACCTCTACATTGCTGTGATGAAATACTGTGTGTCCTGGAGCTGAGAAGAGTCAGCAGACCAAATGCTTAGTCTTTGGCTCAGTCAGTTAAGCGTCTGACTTGGACTCAGGTCATGATCTCACAGTCTTGAGTTCGAGCCCTGCATTGGGCTCCGTGCTGACAGCTCAGACTGGAGCTTGCTTTGGATTCTGTGTTTCTCTCTCTCTCTCCCCCTCCCCTGCTTGTGCTCTCTCTCTCTCTTAAAAATACATAAACATTAAAAACAATTTTAAGACAAAAATGGAAGAACTATGTGAGGAAAAAGTTAATAGGTTTTCTCTTATCTGGCTCGAATTCTAACTCCTCAAGGTAATATTAGCCATCCAGGATGTGCCCTTCCTCCTTCTCTTTGTTTCTATAACTATATACAAATGTATATACACATATATTTTTTTCTATTCAAGATAGGAACATACACATTAGGCTGCAAGATTTATTTATTGAGATATAGTTGACTTATAACATTGTGTAAGTATAAGGTATACGTTGTGCTGATTTGATACAGTTATATATGGCAGTATGATTACCACCATAGCTTTAACACCTCCATCACTGTTGCATAACTACCATTTCTCTTTTGTGGGGAGAACACTTAAGATTGCGAGTATATAATTTCAAGTATATAATTTCACTATTATTAACTATAGTCACAAGGCTATGCATTAGACCCCTAGAAGTTACTCATCTAATCCCCAGTTTGTACCCTTTGACCAACATCTCCCCACCCCACCCCACCCCACCCCACCAGCTCCTGGTAACCACCACTCTACTTTCTGTTTCTACAGAGTTGCCTTTTTTAGATTCTGCGTACAAACCAGATCATATAGCATTTTGTCTTTCCCCGTCTGACTTATTTCTCCCAGCATAATACCCTCAGGGTCCTTCCACATTGTCACAAATGGTAGGATGTCTTTCTCTTGGCTGAATAATACTCCACAGTGTATGTATAGTACATCTTCTTTATGCATTCATCTACCAGTGGACACATAAGTGATTTTCCTATCTTGGCTATTGTGAATAATGCTGCAGTGAATATGGGAGCACAGACATCTTTTCGAGATCTACAGATTTTTTTTAACATAACAAAGCATCATTGACATTCTCTCCAAATTAAACAACTCATTAAAGAATGAAAATTAAAGTAAATACATAAATAATTGAAAAACTCATTTAGATCATGGCCGCTTAACCTTCCGCAGTTTAACCATTCAGGTTGATTCAAGGTTTGTGCTACGGGAACAGTTCTTCTCTGAACATTCATGTGCATGAATTTGAACATGCTAACATGCTGAAGCTTTTATTTTTGTCTGTCAGCATCCCCAAAGCAGTATTACTTTCCAAAAGCTGTAGTAATTCATAGCCCCACTAACGCTACTTGAAAATATCTGTTTTCCCGTATCCTTGCCAGCACAATTTATTTTAGAAGGATAAACTTTCTAATCTCTTTTTCCTGTTTTGTTTCAAATGATTTCTTTAGGGAGCACTTGTCACTATCTTTACTTTAAAAAAAAATCCCATTCATTTGAATTATTCATGTCTTGTCTTTTTTTAAATTTTTAATGTGCGTATGATTTGTCTTCTAGAACTGGAGGAGAAGAACTTGAGCCTAAGCTCACTGAGCCTAATCGTTCTGTATTGAGGTGAAACAAAACACTTGATTTCTCTTTATAACAAAGTCAATGTAGATCTTCAGTTCCAATTTTCTCCTTGTAAAAGTATAGGATTTAAGAAATCGTCTCCGGAAATATAAATGTTTTAATAAAAACAGAAATTTATGAAATACAAAGACAGGACATTTTACAGGAGTTTTAAGCTCACAGAGCTAACCGAGTTTCCCTTTGAATCCAGAAGTCTGAAGACAAAGGTTCTTTGAGAGCCTTCATTCCAAGTTGTAGTGGATTACATCAAGAGGAAAAAGTGAATCACAGCAGATAGGAATTTAAACCTGGAACGTTGCTGAAAAGCCCCTGCACCGTTGTTCTTACTCATTTTTCTGGGAGGTGGGACTAGATCCCAGGTCTCCTGTTCTTATAGTTGCTGAGTTCATTAGAGAATTATTTGTGTATAACTCCAGCAGTACATTGGTTAATCAGAAACATCTGCACAACTGGGGTCGTTTATAGGAACAGAATAAAGAAATCAATCAGCACAATTTCTTGTATTCGGGGAGGTCGGGCCAGCATTGTGTAGCCCAGAGTAGTAACAGGGCTTTGTAGCTAACCTGACACAGATGGCAGAGAGATTGTGTCTGGGCAGCAGAAGTCAGAGCTGAAAATGGAGAAATCCTGTGAGTCCTTGATATCTGCCTTAATTTTTACTCTGTGTTTAATGTTAGTGTTTTAAAGGCTCAGACGCTTCAGAAAGGGATGTCCTGTTTAGAAAAAGCACACATCAGAGTTGTACCCTCAAAGGATGGAATCTCCTGAATGAGGCAGGGTTGTCCAGATCAGAGTCCCCTGAAAGATAAGTCTGGTCGCTCTGCCCAACTGCCAGAGCTGTGACAAGCCAAGGGCCTCATGCTGGGAACATGCCACGGACCAGACAGGCGAACTGACGTGCCTGACTAGAGGGAGCTAAATTGGGCAGAGGACATGAGTTCCCAAGAGAGACTGAGGCTGGAGTCCTAACCTGACATAGCTAGAGCAGTTCCTCAGGGTGGGTGTCCTTGTGCAGAGCCCCAAAGGTCCACGAAAGTTGAGTGGGTTGAGAGAACACAGTCCCGTTCATCTGGCTTTTGCAGTCAGTCTCGCTGGAGACTTCAGTGCAGGAAGATGGGGGGTCTGAAGAGAACAGGGAAATCTCTAGAGCCAGCATCTCCCTGTGTGGCCCAATCTGAGGGACCCTAAACTCTCTTCCACCTCTTAAACATACATTAATGCTCAAGGCCAGAAGTCCACTGGTCCCAACTACCAGAATCCTGAGGTGGGATTTGGTTCCTAGTGCCTGGTTGGCTTTAGGTAGGGTAACCTTGGTAGGCAGCTGCATTGGGTTTTAGCCGGTGAGTGTTGAATGGTGAGGGAGAGTAGTTCCCCTGGGGAATTGGCAGCTTTTTCTCCTGAGATACACGATAGTCTCAGCGCTGGGATTTGCAGACGCTCACATCTTCTTTGGGCCCCCATATATTGATGCACATGGCCCCTGTGCTGTCCCTTTCCTCACTCTGCCTCTGCTTTTAGATGCCCTCAATCCTCAGAGACCATGTGAACTCTTGAAAATTAAGTCACTTTCAGGTCAAGTCCTGATATCAACTAGTTCGTTTATTTAATGCCTTTTACCTTGGGTCCTCTGCTAAAAGTAGAGTGGAAAAGTGGACAGAATAGAGAGGTAGGAGCTCAACACTTCCACTTCCAGCTTTGCTGCCAGTAGTCCTGTGACCTTGACAACAATAAAACACTATGTGCAAGTAGAGTGGAGAAATCCGTAGGGATGGGGAGTCTGAGGCTCGGAGGATGTCTGCGATGCCTTTTGGGGGGGAGGGGAGACACTCATTAACATTTTAACTTATCAGTCAGAGACTGATGACTCTGAAATTTTACCTTGCCTGTTTCTAAGTATTTGATAAATAAGTGACATCTCTCATTTAGCTAAAATAGTGTATATGTGTTATGTGTAACATATGAAATGAAATTATATTTCAGCAAACTCACTGAGTTCTTTATACTTGAATCTCATTGTGTACTTGCTGAAGAAAGAACATTAGCTATTGCCTTGAGATTTTCTTTGTAATGTTATTTGTGGGGGTGGGATTTCTGCCAGATGCTGTCCAGGAATGCCCAGCAGATCTTGTTTTATTTATATCCAGTGAAAATCACACTACCACACTATATGCGTACACACATCCCACACATCCATTGTACTGACCCTTATTCTCTATTAGGACACACATGTTCATGACCCTGAAACCGCCTGTCCTCACCATCTACTACACACATGTGCATGCATCATTTGCTTACTCTTTTTTTAAAAAATATTTTAATGTTTTATTTATTTCTGAGAGAGAGAGAGACAGCAAGCAGGGGAGGGTCAGAGAGAGAGGGAGACACAGAATCTGAAGCAGGCTCCAGAATCCGAGCTGTCAGCACAGAGCCCAACTCAGGGCTTGAACTCACGGATCAAGAGATCATAACCTGAGCCAAAGTAGGATCCTCCACACATTGAGCCACCCAGGCGCCCCCAATGCTGAGATTGTATATGCATCAGCCTTTGTGGCTTT
Source organism: Proteles cristata cristata (assembly GCA_017311185.1). Lineage (NCBI taxonomy): Eukaryota > Metazoa > Chordata > Mammalia > Carnivora > Hyaenidae > Proteles > Proteles cristata. The sequence continues at coordinate 7,102 of JAESUZ010004452.1, read as the reverse complement.
TTAGAAGGCCGAGACCATTGCTCACTAAAGTGCTTCTTGTACAGTCTCAGACAAAAACACCATATGCAGGTGACTGTAAGTGTGTTGCTTCACTGTGATTGTGGTGGTTCCTGGGAACGGGTAAAAATACCCACATGGGGCCTCACCTTGGGAGCTCTGTCATGACCATTGGTTGGTGGCTGTGACCATTATTGGGTGAGTCTCTTGTTTGTATTTCTTACTCGTGGCCTGAGGAATAACACATTGCTATTTTGGCTCGAAGGCAGACCATCTTGGATATCTTCCAAGAGACTGTGTTCTGCTCTTGCTTCTTGAGATTGGTGCAAACATTACAGGATCTCCAGTTACGCATGGAGAGATCCCGGACCAACAGGCTGGTAAATGGTGCCCCTGTGGACTCTCTGCTTTATAGAGAGGTTAGACAAACTTGTCTACCCAGGAAACTGAACCTTAGGGCTGGTGCCCAAGAGAGGCCAACCACCATCTTAGATAAAGTTGTGACTAGGACAAAATTCTTTTGAGTTCGAGCCCCAATGCCCAAGAGAGGATGAATCCCTCATAGAAACTTCCCCTGTTCCCCACTTCAGCTCTGGCTCCAGCAACATAGAGGGGAGAGGAAAAGGGAGGAGGTTTCTGGTGGTGGAGAGAGTGCAGAGGTCAGCAGTGACAGCAGGGAGAAGAATCTGGTGGTTCCAGGCTGTAGGGAGAAGGTTCAGCGGTGGGGCAGGGAGCCATGGAGTGAAAGCAGTGAGAGCCTTAACCTCCCCCCAGCCTTTCAAGAAGGTCTCATGCTAATGCGGTTCTGGCCAGGAGCCTGGAAGTATAGGGAAACTTGGTGAGCTGACCTAAGCTATGGTCTGCCCTTAGAAAGAACTCATTAGGAAACAGAAATAAGAGGATGCCTGCTTTTCTCAAGCTTACTCACAAAAGTCAAAAATGAATTCTCCTTCAGATTTCCAGTAATCATTTTTACAAGTGATAATCATAATAGTATCTAACATAGATACTGCTTACTGTGTACCTGGTAGTGTTCTAAATGCCCTAAATTAACCCACTGAATCCATATGGTGATCCTATGAGGCAGGTACTGTTACCTTCATTTTGCAGATGAGGAATCTGTGGCTGACAAACTTGCCCAAGTTCACACAGTTAGCTTGGCAGAGTCGAGATTCAGTTCAGCCCATGTGGCTTCAGAGCTCACTCTGAACCATGATGCCAACCCTGCCCTCCAGCTCTTCAGTGAGGGGCATAAAATTGGCAAGGACCTAAGTGGCCCCGGCTTTTTTCAAGTAGATGTCTGATCACTAGTACAGTGTTCTGGGAAAATAAAACCTGGGCTTTCCGTTCCTCTCTTTTCCCTCATGCTTCTGGTTTAGGGTCACCAGCCCACTAGGAAAAGACAGTCTCAAACAGTGAACAACAGCCTCCTCTTTGATGGTGTTTTGGGTCCAGCATTAACTTCTCTCCGAATCATCCACTTTAACACCTGATGTCCATCACAGACACATTCTAAATGACCCTCTAAGACTACAGTGTCTCGAATGAGGAAGAAAATCTTCCTAGAGTGTCACAAGTGCTGCCTAAGACTGGTGTCATTGACTAGCGTCACATTATGTTCTCAAGAATAAATGAATAACACAAGTTATATTTAGCTGAGGGGGAAGGAGTGTAATACTCAACTATAGGAACGCCTGGTTAAGCATCGACTTCAGGTCAGATCATGATCTCACGATTCATAGTTTTGAGCCCTGAGTCGGGTGAGCTCTGTGCTGACAGCTCGGATCCTGGAGACTGCTTCAGATTCTGTGTCTCCCCCGCTCTCTGCCCCTCCTGCCCCCCTTTCCAGGTGAGGAAAGGCAAGGCAGTGTTCAGGGCAGGTGCTCATGTCAAGTTCACAGTACTGAACCTCTGTCTTCTAGACTCTCCTGGCCAGGAAAGCAGTTATCTGTCCCCACTGCTCTGCTCAAGTCCGTTGTTTTGAAGGTGAAGGAATTAAACTGGCTTGGTTTATAGTAGAGTTCAGTGAGAGGGATGGGGAAGAAGAGGGAAATGGCCACTTCTTTGCCACAGAGGAAAATGTATCTCAAAACCCTTCTGCTGAGAGTGACTGTCAGGCAGCCCGGTCTCTCCGAGCTTTGGGTCCCAGAGGCCTGCAGGCTGCAGGGCTCTGGCTACATTACTGAGATGGAGAATTTTAAGCCCTTCCTGGAAGAGGCTCGTGCAGCCTGTGGAGGCCTCCCTGGGGACCTGTGCCCCACCAGTAGCTGGGAAGGACTGCTGCTGTTGGGTCAGACCCACAGGGGCCCAACAGACACTTCCGCGGACAAGGACAGCTACAGGTAACCTGCGTACCAGCGGCCTGGGAGTCCCCACAGGCAAGAATGGAGAGGAAGTCAGCTCTGCATTGGGGAGACAGAAACCTAGACTCAGAAGGCATCCAGAGCTGTGTTCCCCACTTCTGGGCTCTTCTGCCTCAAAATGGGCCCAGAAGGGGCTGTAAAGTAACTTTGTCTGGGACTGATTTCAGCCCTGCTCTTGTGTGATTCCACCCACGGCAAGAGCATTTGGGAGGGGGGGTGGGGGGGGGAATTAAAACTACCTTGATCAGCAGTCCTCAAAAGCACCCCCTTTGGTGGACCGCCAAGGGGTGTGGGACAAATTATTCATTCCCTCCCTTCAAGCAGCTCTGTCAGTCCCCTTAGGGACTTCTCTGGCAATTTATCTGGCCGTCTTTTCAAGCCTAGGAGAAGACAGAATAAAAAACCTGTCCCCAGAAACAGAAGGTAAAACAAAACCAAGTTCATTCTTTTTTTTTAGAGTGGGGGGTGAGGGAAGGAGGAATGGGCAGAGAGAGGGGGACAGAGGATCCAAAGTGGGCTCTATGTGGACAGCAGACAGCCCGATGTGGGGCTCAAACTCATGAACTGTGAGATCCTGACCTGAGCCAGAGTCAGTCACTTAACCTACTGAGCCACCCAGGTGCACCAGAAACTAAGTTCATTCTTAAGCTGGATCTGATTTGGAAGGTTTTCAGAATGGTGCACAGCTCACCAGCCCCTTGGGACCTTTCTAGCCTCAAATCTGTAGGTCCTTGTCATTGGTCAGAGGACATCAGGATCTTTTGTTCATCTGGTATGACCTGGAACGCTCCTTGTAGAATTAAGCAAGAAACCAGATGCAGAGAGAGGATTCAAAGTTAGAAGTTTTGGGGACACCTGGATGGCTCAGTCAGTTAAGTGTACAACTCTTGACTTCAGCTCAGGTCATGATTTCATGGTTGTGAGATTGAGCCCTGCGTTGGGCTCCATGCTGAATGTGGAGCCTGCTTAAAATTTCTCCCCACCCCCAGTAAATAAATAAACATTAAAAAAAAAAAAAAAACAGGGGCATATGAGTGGCTCAGTCAGTTAAGTGTCCAACTCTTGATTTTGGTTCAGGTCATGATCCCCAGCTCATGGGATCCAGCCTCACATTCAAGGAGCAGGGAGCCTGTTTGGAATTCTCTCTCTCTCTGCCCCTCTCCCCCACTCATATGCTCTCTCTAAAAATAATAAATTCGGGGCGCCTGGGTGGCTTAGTCAGTTAAGCGTCCGACTTTCGCTTGGGTCATGATCTCACGGTTGGTGGGTTCGAGCCCCACGTCGGGCTCTGTGCTGACTGCCAGCTCAGAGCCTGGAGCCTGTTTCAGTCTGTGACTCCCTCTCTCTCTGACCCTCCCCTGCTCACGCTGTCTCTCTCTCTCTCTCTCTCCTAGAAATAAATAAAAAACATTAAAAAAAAATAAAAATAAAAATAAATTTTAAAAGCAAGCACACAAAGTTAGAAGTGTCTGACTCATATGTCTGTGGTTTTTCTGCCTTGTGCTTGATTAGAATGTCAGTTTTGGGGACCTGTCCTGCCTTTGTGCTGTGCCAGTGTCAGCCAGCCTTCTGTGATGCCAGATCCCTCCGGCTACACCCACCTCATCTGTTCCTCCACTTCCCTTAGCCTAGATGGTGCAGAAAGTGGTTTCCAGCTCTTCCTCTGAGTGGCCAGGGAGTGTGGAGGGGGTGCTGTGGGCAAGCCCCAGGCCAGGTGCAGAACGGGCCCCACTTTCTCCTGAACTTACTCTCCCAGTTGCAGTGTAAAGTGATGAACTCCCATGAGACCAGTACTGGCCTGCTTGCTTGGCGGAACCGGGGGGCAGAGTGTGCGGTAACCAGCTCAATTGCATAAATCAGCCCAGTGAGTTCCTCCTTTCATCCCCCACAAGATACAGCAGAGGGGCCCCAAAGCTGAAGAACTTCACAAATAAACCCAGTCATAAAAGAGAAGCCACACGTGACGAAACTTGCTCTGTATAGATTCTGGGGGCTGGCAAGACCGAGCATGGTGGGCCCCTTCTTCCCAGACTCCAGATATTTTCCAGAGCTAAAATTTAAGAGGGAACAAGTGGCATTGAGTTTAAAAAACAACAAGAAGACACATGCTCAGAGGGTAGCCCCATTCCTATACTTGAATAACAGATGCTAAGGGGACACGGCATCTGGGCGGTATTTGAAAAGGAATCTCTCTGTGAACAGTGAGTACACCACATAAAGAAGTATTGTCTGAGCCAGTGTTTTGAAACCTTTTTTGACCATGACTCACAGTGAGAAGTACATTTTTCATTGAGATCTAGTACACGTAGATAGATAATAGAAACAAATGTTTTATAAAACAATTCCCATTCGTACCAAATGCAATACATTATATGTGTGTTATATATATATATGACATTTTATATATATATATATGACATTATATATATATATGTATATATATGACACATTTTTTTAAAGCATGTTGCAACCCACTAAATTGACTTGACTGTCAGAGACTAGGCAACAGCTTGCAGTTTGGAAAATACTGATTTGAACAGAAACATGTCAGACATGTGGAAACCGGTCTCATTGTAGCCCTGGCAGATTTCCACACGAGGGGGTCCAGGACACAGGCTTCCTGGCCCCAGAAGAGGTTTTCCTCACTCTCCTCATCACTCAAAACTGGTAGAGGGGCGCCTGGGTGGCTTAGTCGGTTGGGCGTCCGACTTTCGCTTGGGTCATGATCTCGCAGTTCGTGGGTTCGAGCCCCGCGTCGGGCTCTGTGCTGACTGCCAGCTCAGAGCCTGGAGCCTGTTTCAGTCTGTGACTCCTCTCTCTCTGAGCCTCCCCTGCTCACGCTGTCTCTCTCTCTCTCTCCTAGAAATAAATAAAAATATTAAAAAAAAAAAAACTGGTAGAGAAGTCATGGCCATGGAGGAGCAAGGAAGGGAGAGGAGGTCACGGCTGAGGGAGGGGCCAGAGGCTGAGTTACATCCCAGTCACACGGCTAGCACTCGAGTGCCCGCGACGCGGTGACCTGGCACGGAGAAGACAGACTGTGCCCACAGTGCACGGGTACCCGTGTAAGGAGTTCTCTCCACGAAGGTGTTTAGTGAAGGCAAATGTGAACAATGACACACAGGAGCCCGAGCCACCCCTCCCTTCTGTGTTCCCCGAAGGAAGGAACCGTGGTACACCCCTAGTTCTGTGTCTCATTTATATTAAGTGGTCAATGACTCTTGAAAGATCATGTTATCTAATTAGTACTTGCAACTAGACTAGTAAAATTCCTAATTATGTATGGTAGTATTTTTAAAAAAACATGATTTGGGAGCACCCGGGTGGCTCAGTTGGTTAAGCATCCAACTTGATTTCAGCTCAGGTCATGATCTCACAGTTCATAAGATCGAGCCCCACATTGGGCTCCGTGGTGAGTGTGGAGCCTGCTTAAGATTTTTTTTTCTCTCTTTCCCCCTCTCATTCTCTGTCCCTCCCCCTGCTCTCTCTCTTTCTCAAAAAAAACCAAAAAAAACAAAAAAAAAAGATAAAAAAAGCAACCCCACAATATTATTTGAAGGGCACTTTAACACCCTTGAGTCATAATGTCATATAAATGAGACAGGACAGATAAAAAAAAAGACCCAGAAAAGTTTGGGTTATGTAGCAGAACTGCTAAACCCCATCTGAGTTTCTGGCCCTCCACACAGCAGGCCTTTAAAACGTTGAGGTTTGTCTGGTTTGACTTATAGGCAGGCCTTGGGACAAATTGCTCTGGCCCTTGGCTTTGGGAGGAGAAGTCCAAGTGTTGTGGGGCACACTGACCCTGGCTGGCCAGGGAACATGAGAGAGGGCATCCTGACTTTCCACAGCTGCGAATCTGAGCCTGCCCTTAGTTTACCCTCTTGGGTCGGGCAGTTCAGGATGATGTGACTTAGGCTTACATCACCCAAGTTTCTGTAGAGAGGAGGGTGCTTGGGGATCACTCTTTGTTGGATCCTCAGTGGAGTCTGTGTTTTGAGTTCTGGAACAACCCAGCACTAATGGAGCACGGAGCTGAGAAGTGGCCTGGGGCTGTGGAGATGCTGGCGTGGGGCCTGGTGCAGAGAGCGGAAGGAGCCCCTCAGCTGGGTTCCTTGTAAGCCTCCAGCCCCGGGTGGGGGCCTTCAGCACCTGAGCTTGCTGGCCCAGATCCCAACTTGCCATCCTGCTGCTCTACTAAATCAGCTCCCGTTCTGGGAGGGCGGAGGGGAGTAGGCAGGGAAGCCGGAATTCAAAGAGGGGAGAGGCAAAGACGCGACGTGACTGGAGAAAGATCCTCCAAAGGGATGGCTTCCCTCCTGAAAGTGGGCACATAACAAACGGAATCTCAAGACGATTGCTGTCCCTTTTAGACATGTGTTCAAGTCTCACGTAGCCCAACCTCAGAGAAAATAGCTAGGAATGGCTGGTAACTGAGGATAATTTGCACTTTTCAGAAGATGCCCCTGGGATTCTGCCTTAAAGAACAGGCAACCCGGGGCGCCTGGGTGGCTTAGTCGGTTAAGCGTCCGACTTTCGCTTAGGTCATGATCTCGTGGTTCGTGGGTTCGAGCCCCGCATCGGGCTTTGTGCTGACTGCCAGCTCAGAGCCTGGAGCCTGTTTCAGAGTCTGTAACTCCCTATCTCTCTGACCCTCCCCTGCTCATGCTGTCTCTCTCTCTCTCCTAGAAATAAATAAAACATTAAAAAAAAAAATTAAAAAAAAAAAAGAACAGGCAACC
>JAESUZ010004451.1:0-20981 GCA_017311185.1 Proteles cristata cristata | reverse complement strand
GGGCTTATTACTTTGGAATAAAGAGAATGGAGAGTAATCTGGAAACTCTGCCATATGCATTGTGTTGCAAAATGGTAAAATGGAGACATAAAAAGAGAATAAAGAGAATGTAGTTCTCCAAGTGCAAGCGATATTGGTAAGAAGTTGAAAATGTGTAAATGTATTGAGTAAATGAAAAATCTCTGAGTTCCTGGTGATTTTAAACCATCTGTATTTCCTTGGTGGCCACATAAATGCTGTGACTTAAGGATCACACCCTCCTCTCCACAGCACTTGGAATTCTTGTTAACTTTCTCCTAGGATTTGAAATGCCATCAACTGAAGATTTATTTCTGTTAACAAGGTGTTTACAAAATGCAAACAAATATTCATTCGTTCTCAATTTATTATGAATTAGTCAAATCCAACTGTTGATTGCCAAAGGTAGAGGGATTGACTGAATAAGTAATGTTGCAACTTTGGGACTGGAAAGACATGAAAGGAAAAGCATTGTGGGTATACAGGTGCTGGGAAAACCTAAAGAGCAGAATGAGATCACTGGAAACTTGGGGGGAAGGTAAAAGAAGGTCAGGGGTCAGGGGAGCAGAGAGGGGGGGAAAGAGAATGAGCTGCACCAAAATGGATGGACATGAGAGCTGAGAAGTTCTCAAAGATGAATTTCATCTTGAAATTTTGCCTGGAATTGACCATGAATATTACAACATTTGTTGCGGTTTCTTAGTAAAATGTTCAAGAATACAACCCGTTTATCTTCTGTTAAGCAATCAGAAGTCATCTTGGAGGTGAAAGGCTCGAATTCAAGCACAGCTTTTGTTTACAAACAACAAAAGTGAACAAGATCTATTATCTTAACTAGAAAGCATCTCTTACCATTTGAACTGTGTTAACTCATTCACCTTTGATTTTAATTGAGCTGTCATTGTTTTAGAGATTCCATCTAACAGCAACAGCAACAACAATGATAGCAGTTCACAAGAGCTTTGAGGAAAGCCCTATAATAAGTGCTTCAAATTATTATTTCATTTAATCTTCACAACATCTCTTTGAGGAGATATTGTTATACCCACTTAACAGAGAAAGAAACTGAGGTCCAGAACAATTAAGTAGCTTGTGTAATAGAACACAGCTAGTAGTGGCAGCATCTCACTCCAGACCTATGAGACTGGGCTCCGGATTCTGTGCTCTTAACCCCTACACTTACACTGGCTCCTTACCTGGTGTTTGTCAAAAATATCAGTGATGCACATTTAGATTAAAAGTGATGCCTGAACAGGCTGTATGTTATGCTCTTTTCTCATTAAGGCGTTTTCCATGTGATTGACATGATTCCTGGCTGCTTCAAATGTCCGTTATAGAGATGGACTGCCACGTCTCCCTACAACCTTCTAGAGCACCATCTCCCCTCTTCCCTGCCTGGTGCTCCCCATGCAACCCCCATTACCACCACCTCCAGACAGCACCCGAGGTGTTTTCTGTCAATGGTGTCACCTAGTGGTCAGAAACAGGAACTCGTTTATTTCCCGTCCCTTTCCTATGCCGTATCCTATTTCCCTCTTCAAGGAATTTTTTTTTTTTTTTTTTTTGCAGGACCTATTCATCTCTTTTCAATCATCATTCCCAAGTCATTCAGTCCTACCTTAAATAATCTTTTCTACTCATATACATCCATCTCATTTAACTCCCTTTCTTCTTTCCCTCCCTCTCTCTCTTTGAAGGGAAATGTCTCTCCCACTCACTTATTTTACAAGCCACGAGGTCACCTTAGTCATCAGGAGACAGTGGGCCCTGGAGTGAGACACAACTGGATTTGAACTCCAGATCCACCACTTATTAATTATGCTATCTTGAGCAAATTATATAACCTTTCTAAATCTGAACTTTCAAAACTATAAAATGGAGATAAATTGCTTACTTTGAGTTCTTAGGGGAATGAAATTAATTTTAATAACCTAAGAAAAGTATGAATACCTATCTGCACATAGTGGGTATTTAATGAATATCATGTCCAATATCATAATGAGTAACATATAAAAAATCATGCTGCTGTATATAAAAAAAAAGGAAAGCCATACTTTCTTTTCTAAATGGTTCTACTTAAGAACCAATGTCTGTAATATCTAAAATATTTTAAATAAGCTTCATCAAAATCTCCACAACCTTCATCCGCTGGCTGGTTCTTCTCTTTATTATAAATGTATGGTATTTCTTCATGATGGATGAACCAAATATTTATGGAATAGACTGGGTATGTAACCAGCATTTCCAAACAGTATTCCTATGCAAAAATGCATTCTAAATTCCAAAGACTCATAAATTAGACATTTCTTCTAGTGTTGGTTTTAAAATTATGAAGAGCTTTAAATGAATGAATCCAAAGACAAAGACAAAGAATGGTTGTGTGTGTGTGTGTGTGTGTGTGTGTTTTCTAATGGAAACCAGAACTTGTAAACAGATCTGCTTCCAAAATAAAGTAGAATCTGCTGATACACTAGAGAAAAATGTTAAGATTAACCTGCTCTAAGAGGTACTGATTCTCTTCAAACATAGCTTGTCATCTCAGTTACACACATGACACCTAAAACAGATCCAGCCATAGAAGCCTGTGAACTAGCATTGGCAAGATATGTAAATTACTGGTTTATGTTATTTACCTAAATGGAACGTTGCAAAGCCAATTCAATGGGAAAGGATAGTCATTTCAACAAACGGTTCTGGGACAACTGGACATCTATAGGTAAAAGAATGCACCTTGACCCATACTTCATACCATATATAAAAACTAACCTAAAATGAACTGTAGACCTAAATTTAAGAATTAAAACTATAAATCTCTGAAAGGAAACATAGGAGAAAATCTTGAGACCTTGGGTTAGGCAATGATTTCTTGGACATGAGACCAAAAGCGTGATGCACAGAAAAAGTTAATAAGCTGAACTTCATCAAAACTAAAATTCCTGCTCATCAAAAGACACTATAAATAAAGTGAAAAAATAAGCCACACACTTGTAAAAAAATATTCCTAACACATATATGTGCTAAACGGCTTGAATCCAAAATATATAAAGGACTCTCCAAATGCAATAAGAAAACAGACAACCCAATTAAAAGAATAAGCAAAAGATGTAAACACTTCACCAAAAAAGACATACAGATAGATACCAAAGAAGCACATTCAAAGATGCTCACCATCATTAGTCACTAGATAAATGCAAATTTAAACTATGATGAGACACCACTACACATCTATTAACTTGGCTTAAAAAAAAACCAAAACCTGGGGCGCCTGGGTGGCTTAGTTGGTTGAGCGTCCGACTTTCGCTTAGGTCATGATTTCGCGATTCGTGGGTTCGAGCCCCGCGTCGGGCTCTGTGCTGACTGCCAGCTCAGAGCCTGGAGCCTGTTTCAGAGTCTGTGACTCCCTCTCTCTCTGACCCTCCCCTACTCATGCTGTCTCTCTCCTAGAAATAAATAAAACATTAAAAAAAAAAAACTTGACAATACCAGATGCTGACAGAAATGCAGAGCAATGAGAACTTTCATACTTTGCTGCTAGAAACCAAAAAGGGTTTGTTCACTTTGGAAAACCCTTTGGCTGTTTCTTAGAAAGTTATACGTGCACGTACTATATGATTGGGCACCTTCTCCTAACTACGAAATCTGAATGCAAATGTTTATAGTAGTGGCTTTATTCATAATCACCAAAAACTAGAAACAACTCCTATGCCATTTAACTGGTAAATGGATCAACAAGCTGTGCTGCATCTAAACAACAGAACAATACTCAGCAATAAAAAGAACAAAATGCTGGTACACACCACAGGGATGAATGCATTATGCTGAGTGAAAGAAGCCAGACTTAAAAGACTACACGCTCTATGACATTCTGGAAAAGGGGAAGCTATAGGGACAGCAAAAAGATGTGTTGTTGCCAGCATCTGGGAGTCAGGGATGAACTGGTAACAAAAAGACATGACAGAACTTTTGGAACTGATAGAAATGCTCTACATCTTGATTTTTGTGATTGTTACACGACTGTATGTTTTTTCCAAAACTGTGCACTGAAAAAGGTGAACTTTACTGTCTGTGGATTATAACTCAATGAAAAATATAAGTGAAAGTATTCAGTTTCATGTTTCCTTTCAGGAGGCAGATAGAATTAAAACTACAAATGTTTCTATTTGTGCAATTCATATGTACAAAATCATGTAAACTGCTATGGTTAACTCAAAATATTAATGGTTATCACTAGATGGTAGAATTACAGATGCATTTTCTCTCTAATCTCTGTTTTAGAATTCTCCTGCAACAGACATATGCAATAAGAACAACGCTATAAATTCATTGTTAGCAATATCATCGGTTTTTGACATTTAGATAAGAATTTTGGTGCAAGAAGGTATTTAAGATCATCTTGTCCCATGCACAGTTAAGGGGCAACTAAAACAAAATTAATGAGGTCAGATGACTTCTCTCAAGTACACCAGGAAGCAACGGGAATAATTAAAGGAACATAAATGTTTATACAAATACTTTTACATAACAATAACTACAATAAAAAACAGATACTATTTTTTAACTATGTCCAAAGAAATTATGTTTTTTCCAGCCCAATAATGGGGATATATTTCTTTTATTTTTATGTTTATTCATTTTTGAGGGAGGGAGAGAGCGTGAGTGGAGGAGGGGCAGAGAGAGATGGGGACAGAGGATCAGAAGGGGGCTCTGTGCTGACAATCGCAAGTCCCACCAGTGCAGAGATCATGACCTGAGCTGAAGTTAGGAGCTCAATTGACTGAGCCATAGGCTCCCCTGGAGATATATTTCTTAAAAAGATGCTGCCTCACCATAAAGTCTGCCTTCTGCTTCTTGCCTCCTCCCTCCCATAGTGGTAAATTACACAGACACTAGACTGTGCCCACAAAGTACACCTTGGCAAGAAATATCAACTATATTCTGTAGTTGCTTCTACTTGACAAAGGAAAGTTTCATTCTTTTGCAAACATGAAAATGGGACTACAACAAATTTGAAACCTATTTTGAAAGCACATTTTAAAACTTTAAGATACTCCAGTAAGCGAGGATGCATTGAGAAATAATTTAAAAATGATTATGATAACCAGCCTCAAGTCAAAATCAAGATGAGGTAAAGAAAATTAAAATCAAGGAGGGGGGGCAAGATGGCGGAGAAGTAAGGAGCTCCGTACTTGCACTCGCGCCCATACATCACACAGAAAAGATCTGAACCCATTGGAAACCATACAAAACCTGAGAGACTGGGAGAAAAAGGACGCAGAATCCACTGAGAAAGCCTTCTAACATGAGTGCGAACTGGGGAAGGTAAAATCGGGCCGGGATCGGAGCCTCCAGGGTGGGAGGCGATCCCCCTCTACCCTCTACGGGGAGTGAGAGGGGAAAAGGAGAGAGTCCGAGACAGAAAAATCTCCGCTCGGTGCATAGAAAGACCGAACTTGCCAAATATCTGCACACCAGGTCCCCTCGCGACAACTGGTCCTGGGGGAGGCTGAGCACACAAACTGCTTCTTTGTGCCGCTCCTGGAGGTTGGGTTTCAAACCGGCGCGGGCGCGCCTGCTGCCATTGTAGCTCCAGGGCAGCTGGACCCCTGAAAGAGCCGCGCAGACACCGGGCGTCCGCGCTCCTGGCTGGCTGGAACTCGAGAGGGAAGGCAAAGAGCTAAAAACTGGGAAATTTGCCTGTGAGTTCGTGTTTCGGGTGACGAGCCATAGAGAGACCCGGTTTTCCTCACTCCAGCGGCGGCGCGCCTGCCGCCATTGTAGCTCCAGCGCGGCTGGGACCCCTGAAGGAGACGCGCAGACACCGGGCGTCCGCGCTCCTGGCTGGCTGGAACTCGAGAGGGAAGGCAAAGAGCTAAAAACTGGGAAATTTGCCTGTGAGTTCGTGTTTCAGGTGACAAGCCATAGAGAGACCCGGTTTTCCTCACTCCAGCGGGCTCAGGCTACGCGGACCCGGCAGGCAAGCCCCTGCGCATGCGCACCAGCCCGACCCAGAGAAGGAAGCAGAGATCCTGACTCCGCCCCCAGAGCTCAGCAGGGAGCCTGGAATAGCCCGAGGGGGTTGTCTGGGAAGCTGTGTCTAAGGCAACTTCAGCGGGGTGCGCGGACTGGGATTTGGAGATTGGAACTGGCCTGGGTTGAAGAGTGCAACCAACTTCAGCTGCGTCCCCGGAATGGGGAGTTGACACGCCAAAAAAAAAAAAGCGAGCTGCAGCGCGGGGTTCAAGAAGGGACTGGAGCACCGTCACTCTCCTCCCCACAATCGCCAAGGCAGAACCCCCGCCTGAGGCATCGGATCACGCCACGCCCATCCCTGCCTGAGAGGTGCCCTCCTCCCTTTTTTTTTTCTTTTTCCCTTTTTTTTTCTTTTTTTCCTTTTTTTTTTCTTCTTTCTTTTTTTTTCCCTTTCTTTTCTCTTTTTTCTTATTCTTTCTCTTTTCTCGCTTTTTTCCCCAAAACACTGACCTGATTAACTCTGGTCACCAGCTTGCTTAAACAATCACAAGTCCATTCTATAAATGTAAATTCTACACCTACCGACTTTTTCAGCTATTTCTCTCAGGAGTAATTAGACTATATAGTTTCTCTGGATAATTCCAGCATCCTTCTCTCACCTATCCAACCATATTCTCCCCTTTACCTCTTTGAAAAAAGCTTCTTATCCCTTCTGCCTGTTCATTCTATTTCCAATTCTACCTTGTCTCGCCCTGCCTTCTCTCTTTTTCTCTATGCTCTTCAACCAGCACTGCATACACACGGCTATTTAACTGTAGCTGGGAAATCCAGGTATATGCTTTAAACCGTTTTTTGTCCATCGGTTTTCTTCTTTTTTCCTTTTCTTTTCCCCTTTTTGACCCTTTTATGTATTTTCTGCTCCCTATTATTCGCCCTCCCTCCTCCGTCTTTTCTATTAACTTTTTCGTTTTCCCTCTCGCTTCGCATGTTAGTTGAATCAGCCGGTGCGTTTCTGTGCTCCTGCTCCCTGTGTGTTTGTCTGTCTGTTTTCTTTTCCAGGGCTACCTCAAGAAACAAGATAGAGTACACAAGGTGAAGAGTCCCAAATATCACTACGAATAGGAAAATAAAATAACTAAGGTCCCAACAAGAGTGACCGAGGGATACCATTCAAAAACAATCTCTGAAAGGATAGGCCCTGGAAAGTCAAAGAGTTTCTTGGATATAGCAGCGCTCATAGAAACAGAGAGCATAACAGGTCTTTAAAACCAACAAGAGCCAGAAAGCTAACTAAAATGACGAAACGAAAGAGCTCTCCTCCAAAGAAACTCCAAGAAGAAATGATAGCTAATGAACTGCTCAAAACAGATATCAGCAGCATAAGTGAACAAGATTTTAGAATAATAATGGTGAAATTAATAGCAGGGCTTGAAAAAAACATAGGGGACATCAAAGAAACTATGGCTACAGACAGAATGGAAAATAAAAATAGGCATGAAGAATTAAAAAATGCGATAAATGAGATACATAATAAATTAGAGGCCTCCAATGCACAGCTTAAAGAGGCAGAAAGGAGAATAAGTGATTTAGAGGACACCATTATAGAAAAACAAGAAGCTGACAAAAAAAGAGACAAACTGATCCAGGAACAGGAAAGAAGAATTCGAGAGCTCGGCGACACAGTCAAACGCAACAATATCCGTATCATAGGAATCCCAGAAGAGGAAGAGAGAGGGAAAGGTGCTGAAGGAGTCCTGGAACAAATTATAGCAGAGAACTTCCCCGACCTGTGGAAGGAAGTCAATGTGGAAATACAAGAGGCTCAGAGGACTCCTCTCATACGTAACTTGAATCGATCTTCTGCACGACATATCATCGTAAAAATGGCAAAATACAAGGACAAAGAGAGAATTTTGAAAGCAGCTAGGGAGAAAAGGGCCCTCACATACAAAGGGAAACCCATCAGAGTGGTGACAGACCTATCTACTGAAACTTGGCAGGCCAGAAAGGAATGGCAGGAGATCTTCAATGTGATGAACAGTAAAATATGCAGCCAAGAATCCTCTATCCAGCAAGCCTGTCATTCAAAATAGAAGGAGAGATAAAAACCTTTCCAAACAAACAGAAATTGAAAGAATTTGTCACCACGAAGCCAGCCCTACAAGAAATCCTGAGGGGGATGCTGTGAAGGAAAGGTTGCAAGGAACAAAGACTCCAGAGACACCACCACAAACATGAATCCTACAAAAGATACAAAGACTCTAAACCCACATATTTCAATAATAACATTGAATGTAAATGGGCTGAATGCTCCGATCAAAAGACATAGGGTAGCAGAATGGATTAAAAAACAAAATCCATCTATATGCTGCCTACAAGAAACTCATTTTAGACGGGAAGATACCTTCAGATTAAAAGTAAGGGGATGGAGAAATATATATCATGTACAGGAAATCAAAAGAAAGCCAGAGTAGCGATACTTATATCAGACAAACTGGACTTTAAATTAAAGACAATCACAAGAGATGAAGAAGGGCACTACATAATGATTACAGGGTCCATCCATCAGGAAGAACTAACAATCATAAATATCTATGCACCGAATATGGGAGCACCTAAATATCTAAAACAATTAATCACAAACAGAAACAAGCTTCTAGATAAGAATGTGCTAATAGCAGGGGACTTTAATACTCCGCCTACAGCAATGGATAGGTCAACCAGACAGAAAATCACGAAAGAAATAATGGACTTGAAAGATACATTGGACCAGATGGATCTGACGGATATATTTAGGACTTTACATCCTGAGGCCAAGGAATTTACTTTCTTCTCAAGTGCGCATGGCACATTCTCCAAGATAGATCACATACTGGGACATAAAGCAGCCCTCAATAAATATAAAAGAATAGAGATCATACCATGTACACTGTCAGATCACAATGCTTTGAAACTTGAAATCAATTACAGGAAGAAGTCTGGAAAACTTCCAAAAACATGGAGGTTAAAGAACACCTTCTAAAGAATGAATGGGCCAATCAGGCAATTAGAAATGAAATTAAAAAATATATGGAAACAAATGAAAATGAAAATACAACAATCCAAACTCTATAGGATGCGGCAAAGGCAGTCCTAAGAGGAAAGTACATTGCTCTCCAGGCCTATTTCAAGAGATTAGAAAAAGCGCAAGTCCAAAATCTAACAGCTCACCTAAAGGAACTAGAGGCAGAGCAACAAGAACCCCCTAAACCCAGTAGAAGAAGAGAAATAGTAAACATTAGAGCAGAAATAAACAACATAGAGACCAAAGAAACAATTGAACAGATCCATGAAACCAAGAGTTGGTTTTTTGAAAAGGTAAACAAAATTGACAAACCTCTAGCCAGACTTATCCAAAAGAAAAGAGAGAGCACCCAAATAGACAAAATTATGAATGAAAATGGACTTATTACAACCAACCCTCAGAAATACAAGCAATTATCAGGGAATACTATGAAAAATTATATGCCAACAAATTGGACAACTTAGAAGAAATGGACAAATTCCTAAACACACACTCACTACCAAAATTCACATGGGAAGGGATAGGAAATCTGAACAGACCCATAAAGAGTGAAGAAATTGAATCAGTGATCAAAAGACTCCCAACAAATAAGAGCCCTGGACCTAATGGCTTCCCTGGGGAAATCTACCAGACCTTTAAAACAGAATTATCCCAATTCTTCTCAAGCTATTCCAAAAAATAGAAAGCGAAGGAAAACTCCTGGACTCATTTTATGAAGCCAGCATCACTCTGATTCCCAAGCCAGACAGAGATCCAGCAAAAACAGAGAACTACAGGCCAATATCCTTGATGAATACGGATGCAAAATTCTCAACAAGATCCTTGCAAATCGAATCCAGCAGCATATAAAAAGAATCATCCACCAAGATCAAGTGGGATTCATTCCTGGGTTACAGGGCTGGTTCAACATTCGCAAATCAATCAATGTGATACCTCATATCAATAAAAGAAAAGATAAAAACCATATGATCCTGTCAATAGATGCAGAAAAAGCATTTGACAAATACAGCATCCCTTCTTAATAAAGACTCTCGAGAAAGTTGGGATAGAAGGAACCTACTTAAACATCATCAAAGCCATCTATGAGAAGCCTTCAGCTAACATCATACTCAACGGGGAAAAACTGAGAGCTTTCCCCCTGAGATCAGGAACACGACAGGGATGCCCACTCTCACCACTGCTGTTTAACATAGTGCTGGAAGTCCCAGCATCAGCCATCAGACACCAAAAGGAAATCAAAGGCATCAGAATTGGCAAAGAGGAAGTCAAACTTTCACTCTTCGCAGATGACATGATACTCTGCATAGAAAACCTGATAGACTCCACCAGAAGCCTACTGGAACTGATCCAAGAATTCAGCCAAGTTGCAGGGTACAAAATCAACGTACAGAAATCAGTTGCATTTTTATACATCAACAATGAAGCAACAGAAAGAGAAATCAAGAAACTGATCCCATTCACAATTGCACAAAAAACCATAAAATACCTCGGAATAAACCTAACCAAGGATACAAGAGATCTGTATGAGGAAAACTATAGGAAACTTATGAAGGAAATTGAAGAAGACACAAAGAAATGGAAAACATTCCATGCTCATGGATAGGAAGAATAAATATAGTTAAGATGTCATTACTACCTAAGGCACTCTACACATTCCATGCAATTCCAATCAAAATTGCACCAGCATACTTCTCAAAACTAGAACAAACTATCCAAAAATTTGTATGGAACCACAAAAGACCCCGAATAGCCAAAGTAATCATGAAAAATAAAACCAAAACGGAGGGATCACCATTCCAGACTTTAACCTCTACTACAAAGCTGTCATCATCAAGACAGTATGGTATTGGCACAAAAACAGACACATAGACCAATGGAGCAGAATTGAGAACTCAGAAGTGGACCCAAAAGTATACAGCCAACTAATCTTTGACAAAGTAGGAAAGAATATCCAATGGAAAAAAACAGCCTTTTTAACAGATGGTGTTGGGAGAACTGGACAGCAACATGCAGAAGGATGAAACTAGATCATTTTCTCACACCATGCACAAAAATAAACTCAAAATGGATAAAGGACCTGAACGTGAGACAGGAAACTATCAACACCCTAGAGGAGAAAGCAGGAAACAACCTCCTTGACCTCCACAGCAGCAACTTCTTACTGGACACATCCCCAAAAGCAAGGGAATCAAGAGCAAAAATAAACGATTGGGACCTCATCAAGATTAAAAGCTTCTGCACAGCCAAGGAAACAACCCAGAAAAATTAATAGGCAACCAATGGAATGGGAAAAGATAGTTGCAAATGACATATCAGATAAAGGGTTAATATCCAGAATCTATAAGGAACTCACCAAACTACACGCCTGAAAAACAAACAACCCAGTGAAGAAATGGGCAGAAGATATGAACAGACACTTCTCCAAAGAGGACATCCAGATGGCCAACAGACATGAAACGATGCTCAGCATCGCTCCTCATCAGGGAAATACAAATCAAAACCACACTGAGATACCACCTCACGCCAGTCAGAGGGGCTAAAATGAGCCAATCAGAGAACTCTAGATGCTGGCGAGGATGTGGAGAAACGGGCACCCTCCTACACTGCTGGTGGGAATGTAAACTGGTCCAGCCCCTCTGGAAAACAGTGTGGAGTTTCCTCAGGAAACTAACAATAGAACTCCCCTAGGACCCAGCAATAGCACTGCTAGGAATTTACCCAAGGGATACAGAAGTGTTGATGCATAGGAGCACATGTACCCCAATGTTCATAGCAGCACTCTCCACAATAGCTAAAACCTGGAAAGAGCCTAAGTGTCCATCAACAGATGAATGGATCAAGAAGATGTGGTTTATCTATACCATGGAATACCACATGGCAATGAGAAACAATGAAATCTGGCCATGTGTAGCAACATGGATGGACCTTGAGGGTGTTATGCTGAGCGGAATAAGTCAGGCAGAGAAGGACAAATATCATATGTGTGCACGTATAGGAGGATTAGGAGGAGCTTAACAGAGGACCAAGGGGGAGAAGAAGGGCGGAAATGGTGGGGGAAAAGGGGAGAGGCAAACCATGAGAGACTCTTGAATGCTGACAAAAACTGAGGACTGGTGGATGTAGGGGGGAGGAGGGGTGGGCATGGAGGAGGGCACTTGTGGGGATGAGCACTGGGTGTTATGTGGAAACTAACTTGACAATAAACTATTTGTATAAAAAAATAAATAAAAATAAATAAATAAATAAATAATTAAAAAATTAAAAAAAAAAAAGAAAATTAAAATCAAACAGGTGTAGCTGCCTGGATTCCAGAAATTACATTGGTAAACAAAGAATTCATTGACCTACAGAATATTAGAGTTTTTAGGACATGTAAAATATCCACTCATCAACCTCCTATACTGCTTATTGCTACATTGTTTCATTAAAAAAAAAAAAGCCCAGAGAAAATCAATGCTTTGTCCCAAGTTTCACACCTTAGAGCTGCTAGACTGAAGGTAGCCTCCCAACTTCCACTTGGAGTTCCTAGTGCATGATGGGAGAGGAAAGAAGCCACAAGGTAGGATGGAAAAATGAACTGTGAGAACTTAATAGCACTCTCTACTTTTCTATGTGCTAGTTGAAAACCTAAGTTATTTTTATTAATGTTGACTAGTTGACTTGTGTTTTTTAAACTGGAAGAAATGAAATCTAGGCTTGTAAACAGTCACAGCAGATAACATTTCTTTGGGGAGGTATTTTTTTTACTATCAAGTAAGAGCTGTGTTATTTCTCGTACATTCGAGAAAGTACTAGTGTTGATAAATTATACTGCTATGCTTGTAGCCACTTTCCAACAATATTTGTAGTCAACAAGTTGGCTCACATGATAAAAAAAAAATGGGAGTGGGGAGAGAAAAGGAGACATGCTATTAATCCTAAATCCTAAATGTGTCAATAATCTTCTGGGATTTATTAGGGTCAAGAAGTTGCCTTAAGGATCCATTTAAGATAATTTCAAAGTTAAATGGGATATAGATACCCTTGCCTCAGAAATTGTTCTTGAGTTGGATCAGTATAATTTGGTTCTGGTCTCAAGATAGCATAATTTTTTAATTAAAAAGTTTTTTTTGATGCAGAAGTAATACATGCCAAATGTTTTTTAATAAGAAAATGATTTAGAAAAGTATTTTGAAGAAGAAAATAAAAATAACCCATAATCTCACCATACCAAGATAGCCACAGTTCAATTTTGGTGTATTTACTTCCAGACTTTTGTTTGCTTGTTTATGTATGTGTTTGTATTTGTGTATGAATTTGCAAACATTTACCTAAGAGCAAAATTAGTACATAATTTTATTTTGTAATTATACTTTTTTACTTAAAACTAGAATCATAGAAATTTATTTTCATGACAACAAATATAGATTTACATCATTTCAAATGTTAGACGAGACTTTGTAGATGAGTATTTAGGTTGATAACATATTCTTATAAATCAAAAATATCTGATAAATAACTGACTTATATCATTAGTAAGTCAATAATTATTTCCTTTGAAAAATATCTGGAAGTGAAATAACTAGATAAGGGAATATGTACCTTTTAAAGATATTTTTTGTATCTGTGAAAAACTGCTCTTAAAAGATTGTGTCAGCTTATACTACCATTAGAGTATATGAGGCTATTAATTTCCTTATCGAGAATAGATATTATGTTTTCAATAATTTTTCATTCTGTGGCACCTGGGTGGCTCATTTGGTTAAGTGTTGGACTATTGGTTTCAGCTCAGGTCATGATCTCACCATTTGTGGGTTTGAGCTGAGCATCAGGATATAAACTGATACCGTGGAGCCTGCTTGGGATTCTCTCTCCCCCTCTTTCTCTGCCCCTTCCCTGTTCACACGTTTGCACATACACACACTCTTTCTCAAAATAAATAAATAAACTTTAAATAAAGCCTTTAAAAATAATTTTTTAAGCAGCACCTGGGTGGCTCAGTCAGTTAAGCATCTGACTTTTGATTTTAGCTCAGGTCATGATCTCGTGGTTCATGAGTTCAAGTCCTACACAGGGCTGCTTGCTAGAAGTGCAAAACCTGCTTGGGATTCTTTGTCTTCTCTCTCTCTGCCTCTTCCCCACTTGTGCTTGCTCTCTCTCTCTCTCAAAAATAAATAAGCTTTAAAAATAATAATAATTTTTTCATTCTGAGAGTGAGGAAATAATATTGTTTTTATTTGTGTTTAATTATTGGTGAGACTATTTTTCATATACTTAACGGCCATTCATTGATTTTTTTCCCCTTTGAAACCTGACTTTGTCCAATTTTCTATATGGGTGATTATGATATTCGTATGAGAGCGTCTTTCACCTTAAGACATGTATAGGAGTTCTGATTGACATTAGGATGAATGCATCTACCTGAACGGAAATTATGGCACACAGTGTCCCCAAAATCATAAGATCAAAAAGAAGACTAAATAAACCGCGCATGACCCAGGATACAGAGAACACTTCAAATTACTCACAAGTAGAAAAATAAGTACTAAATTCCAACAATATCATTTGGAATACTATTTTGGAATTTGGAAAAGTATATTCCAAATCAAATGTTAGATTTCCTGCTGTCACTACAAGCCAACTGGTGTGGAGAGTAGTAGAAAGCATTCTTAATACACTCTCTGGGAAAAGGAAGAGATGAATGGAGGACATCAATAGAACAAAGACAAGTTCCTCCAACAAAGAGAAAGTCCAACACGAAGCTCTGAAATAGTAAACAAATCTGGAACTTGGTGGGCCGTGGCACCAATTACAGGAAATTCAGCCAAACTGGAAGTGGCAGTCTTTTTTGTTTGTTTGTTTTATTTATTTCTGAGAGAGAGACGGCGTGAGCAAGGGAGGGTCAGAGAGAGAGGGAGACACAGAATCTGAAACAGGCTCCAGGCTCTGTCAGCATAGAGCCCCCGTTGGGCTCGAACCCACGAACCCACGAACTGTGAGATCACGCCCTGAGTCGGAGTCAGACGCTCAACCGAAGGAGCCACCCAGGCGCCCCTGGATGTGGCAGTCTTGAAGAAGCATTACTTCTCGAAGAAAAAATAGATAGGGAGGAAGTACCCTTCTGAGACACGTAAGTGAAAGAAACAAAAGAGGAGAAAAGTAATGACTGCGTCAATAAAGAGAATCACAAGGCATGCCAACAGCTCACAATGTTGTCCATTAAAAAAAAAATCGCACTTCACTGTATTGACAGATGTTCTTGAACTAGAAGCGCTATACGAAATATCTATAAATAGGAGAAATAAAAACAAATCTATTCAAGCTGCTGTAGTAAGAAAATAGGACACGCAAATTGGAACATTCCACCTGATTAAAATTCTCCAGAAAAAGGGGCGCCTGGGTGGCTTAGTCGGTTAAGTGTCCGACTTTCACTTAGGTCATGATCTCGCGGTTCGTGGGTTCGAGCCCTGCGTCGGGCTCTGTGCTGACTGCCAGCTCAGAGCCTGGAGCCTGTTTCAGTCTGTGACTCCCTCTCTCTCTGACCCTCCCCTGCTCACGCGGTCTCTCTCTCTCTCCTAGAAATAAATAAAAATTTTTAAAAAAATAAAAAATAAAAAATAAAATTCTCCAGAAAAAACTATAAAGCAGAAGAAAATCATAAAACAACTCTCTAAATGGAACTAAATATTCTAAAATGTTTATTTGTAATTACAAAATACTTAGTATCAGAAACCTGAAAACTGAAAACAAATAAATGTAGAAAAAAAAGGGAAAGAAATGGAATAAGAGTTAATTGAATGTGAGAAAAAAGTGGACAAAAAAGAAAAAAAGCCTCAGGAATGGAGAACGAATTACAGGATCTCCAAAGAAGAATATTTTGAAATGGAAAAAGGCAGGAAAATAAAAAATAATAAAAATGACCTAGAGAGAAAACCTAAAATAATCACAGAAAAAGTGGCTAAGTAGAAAATTAACAAGGAATATCTACTCGATGTATAATTGGAGTCCTTAAAGAAGAAAAATTTGCTTTCTTTTAAAACTAAGTGAATACATAAATAGACACATTGAAAAACTCATCGTGTACCTAAAAAAATTTATTCAAAATGGTTAATTCTAAGAATATCTGCCCTTATTTGAAGGAGGGTAAGGCTAATTAACTTTATACTTGTTAACTATGAAGGGAGTGAAAAGGAGGTAGAGGAGAAGCCACAAAGCAAAAGGTGCTAGAGAAAGAGAGAGAGGACAGAAAAGGTAATACAAATACAAACCATGGTATGATTAGAAATACGCCCAAATAGATCAATAATCACAATACATGTAAATATACTAAACACTCTAAATAAAAAACAAAGACGGTCAAACATAAAACATATTTAATACTATGTTATTTATACAATGTTTTACATTATAAATTAAATTATTGGAAATGTTAAAAGAGTGTGGTAAGATAACTGAACTTTTTTTTTAGATATATTTAAGTTCTTTTTTTTTTTTAACAAATAGTTTATTGTCAAATTGGTTTCCATATAACACCCAGTGCTCATCCCCACAAGTGCCCTCCTCCATGCCTATCTCCCCCCTCCTCCCCACATCCATCAGTCCTCAGTTTGTTTCTCAGCATTCAAGAGTCTCTCATGGTTTGTCTCTCTCCCTTTCCCCCACCATTTCCCCCCTTCTTCTCCCCCATGGTCCTCTGTTAAGTTCCTCCTAATCCTCCTATACGTGCAAACATATGATATTTGTCCTTCTCTGCCTGACTTATTTCGCTCAGCATAACACCCTCAAGGTCCATCCATGCTGCTACACATGGCCAGATTTCATTGTTTCTCATTGCCATGTAGTATTCCATGGTATAGATAAAACCACATCTTCTTGATACATTCATCTGTGGATGGACACTTAGGCTCTTTCCATGTTTTAGCTATTGTGGAGAGTGCTGCTATGAACATTGGGGTACATGTGCTCCTACGCATCAGCATTTCTGTATCCCTTGGGTAAATTCCTAGCAGTGCTATTGCTGGGTCCTAGGGGAGTTCTATTGTTAGTTTCCTGAGGAAACTCCACACTGTTTTCCAGAGGGGCTGTACCAGTTTACATTCCCACCAACAGTGTAGGAGGGTGCCCGTTTCTCCACATCCTCGCCAGTATCTAGAGTTCTCTGATTTGCTCATTTTGGCCACTCTGACAGGCGTGAGGTGGTATCTCAGTGTGGTTTTGATTTGTATTTCCCTGATGAGGAGGGATGCTGAGCATCGTTTCATGTGTCTGTTGGCCATCTGGATGTCCTCTTGGAGAAGTGTCTGTTCATATCTTCTGCCCATTTCTTCACTGGGTTGTTTGTTTTTCGGGCGTGTAGTTTGGTGAGTTCCTTGTAGATACTGGATATCAACCCTTTATCTGATATGTCATTTGCAACTATCTTTTCCCATTCCGTTGGTTGCCTATTAGTTTTGTGGGTTGTTTCCTTTGCTGTGCAGAAGCTTTTAATCTTGATGAGGTCCCAATTGTTTATTTTTGCTTTTGATTCCCTTGCTTTTGGGGATGTGTCAAGTAAGAAGTTGCTGCAGTGGAGGTCAAGGAGGTTCTTTCCTGCTTTCTCCTCTAAGGTGTTGATAGTTTCCTGTCTCACGCTCAGGTCCTTTATCCATTTTGAGTTTATTTTTGTGCATGGTGTGAGAAAATGATCTAGTTTCATTCTTCTGCATGTTGTTGTCCAGTTCTCCCAACACCATCTGTTAAAAAGGCTGTCTTTTTTCCCTCGGATATTCTTTCCTGCTTTGTCAAAGATTAGTTGGCTGTATACTTTTGGGTCCACTTCTGAGTTCTCAATTCTGTTCCATTGGTCTATGTGTCTGTTTTTGTGCCAATACCATACTGTCTTGATGATGACAGCTTTGTAGTAGAGGCTAAAGTCTGGGATGGTGATCCTCCCGTTTTGGTTTTATTTTTCAGGATTACTTTGGCTATTCGGGGTCTTTTGTGGTTCCATACAGATTTTTGGATAGTTTGTTCTAGTTTTGAGAAGTATGCTGGTGCAATTTTGATTGGAATTGCATTGAATGTGTAGAGTGCCTTAGGTAGTAATGACATCTTAACTATATTTATTCTTCCCATCCATGAGCATGGAATGTTTTTCCATTTCTTTGTGTCTTCTTCAATTTCCTTCATAAGTTTTCTATAGTTTTCATCATACAGATCTCTTGTTTCCTTGGTTAGGTTTATTCCGTGGTATTTTATGGTTTTTTGTGCAATTGTGAATGGGATCAGTTTCTTGATTTCTCTTTCTGTTGCTTCATTGTTGGTGTATAAAAATGCAACTGATTTCTGTACATTGATTTTGTACCCTGCAACTTGGCTGAATTCTTGGATCAGTTCTAGTAGGCTTCTGGTGGAGTCTGTCGGGTTTTCGATGTAGAGTATCATGTCATCTGTGAAGAGGGAAAGTTTGACTTCCTTGCCAATTCTGATGCCTTTGATTTCCTTTTGTTGTCTGATGGCTGATGCTAGGACTTCCAGCACTATGTTAAACAGCAGTGGTGAGAGTGGGCATCCCTGTCGTGTTCCTGATCTCAGGGGGAAGGCTCTGAGTTTTTCCCCGTTGAGGATGATGTTGGCTGAAGGCTTCTCATAGATGGCTTTGATGATGTTTAAGTAGGTTCCTTCTATCCCAACTTTCTCGAGAGTCTTTATTAAGAACGGATGCTGTATTTTGTCAAATGCTTTTTCTGCATCTATTGACAGGATCATATGGTTTTATCTTTTCTTTTATTGATATGATGTATCACATTGATTGATTTGTGAATGTTGAACCAGCCCTGTAACCCAGGAATGAATCCCACTTGATCTTGGTGGATGATTCTTTTGATATGCTGCTGGATTTGATTTGCAAGGATCTTGTTGAGAATTTTTGCATCCGTATTCATCAAGGATATTGGCCTGTAGTTCTCTTTTTTTGTTGGATCTCTGTCTGGCTTGGGAATCAGTGTGATGCTGGCTTCATAAAATGAGTCCGGGAGTTTTCCTTCGCTTTCTATTTTTTGGAATAACTTGAGAAAATTGGGATTAATTCTGTTTTAAATGTCTGGTAGAATTCCCCACGGAAGCCATCAGGTCCAGGGCTCTTATTTGTTGGGAGATTTTTGATCACTGATTCAATTTCTTCACTCGTTATGGGTCTGTTCAGGTTTTCTGTTTCTTCCCGTGTGAATTTTGGTAGTGAGTGTGTGTTCAGGAATTTGTCCATTTCTTCTAAGTTGTCCAATTTGTTGGCATATAATTTTTCATAGTATTCCCTGATAATTGCTTGTATTTGTGAGGGGTTGGTTGTAATAAGTCCATTTTCATTCATAATTTTGTCTATTTGGGTGCTCTCTCTTTTCTTTTGGATAAGTCTGGCTAGAGGTTTGTCAATTTTGTTTACTTTTTCAAAAAAACCAACTCTTGGTTTCATTGATCTGTTCAATTGTTTCTTTGGTCTCTATGTTGTTTATTTCTGCTCTAATTTTTACTATTTCTCTTCTTCTACTGGTTTTAGGGCGTTCTTGTTGCTCTGCCTCTAGTTCATTTAGGTGAGCTGTTAGATTTTGGACTTGCGCTTTTTCTCATCTCTTGAAATAGGCCTGGAGAGCAATGTACTTTCCTCTTAGGACTGCCTTTGCCGCATCCCATAGATTTTGAATGGTTGTGTTTTCATTTTCATTTGTTTCCATATACTTTTTAATTTCATCTCTAATTGCCTGATTGGCCCATTTATTCTTTAGAAGGGTGTTCTTTAACCTCCATGTTTTTGGAAGTTTTCCAGACTTCTTCCTGTAATGGATTTCAAGTTTCAAAGCATTGTGATCTGACAGTGTGCATGGTATGATCTCTATTCTTTTATATTTATTGAGGGATGCTTTATGTCCCAGTATGTGATCTATCTTGGAGAATGTGCCATGTGCACTTGAGAAGAAAGTAAATTCCCTGGCCTCAGGATGTAAAATTCTAAATATATCCGTCAGATCCATCAGGTCCAATGTGTCTTTCAAGTCCATTATTTCTTTAGTGATTTTCTGTCTGGTTGACCTATCCATTGGTGTAAGTGGAGTATTAAAGTCCCCTGCTATTAACACATTCTTATCTATAAGTTTGTTTCTGTTTGTGATTGTTTTAGATATTTAGGTGCTCCCATATTCGGTGCGTAGACATTTATGATTGTTAGTTCTTCCCGATGGATGGACCCTGTAATTATTATGTAGTGCCCTTCTTCATCTCTTGTGATTGTCTTTAATTTAAAGTCCAGTTTGTCTGATATAAGTATCGCTACTCCGGCTTTCTTTTGATTTCCTGTAGCATGATATGTATTTCTCCATCCCCTTACTTTTAATCTGGAAGGTATCTTCCCGTCTAAAATGAGTTTCTTGTAGACAGCATATAGATGGATTTTGTTTTTTAATCCATTCTGCTACCCTATGTCTTTTGATTGGAGCATGCAGCCCATTTACATTCAGTGTTGTTATTAAAATATGTGGGTTTAGAGTCTTTGTATCTTTTGTAGGGTTCATGTTTGTGGTGGTGTCTCTGGAATCTTTGTTCCTTGCAACCTTTCCTTCAGAGCATCCCCCTCAGGATTTCTTGTAGGGTTGGCTTCGTGGTGACAAATTCTTTCAATTTCTGTTTGTTTGGAAAGGTTTTTATCTCTCCTTCTATTTTGAATGACAGCCTTGCTGGATAGAGGATTCTTGGCTGCGTATTTTTACTGTTCATCACATTGGAAGATCTCCTGCCATTCCTTTCTGGCCTGCCACATTTCAGTAGATAGGTCTGTCACCACTCTGATGGGTTTCCCTTTGTATGTGAGGGCCCTTTTCTCCCTAGCTGCTTTCAGAATTCTCTCTCTGTCCTTGTATTTTGCCATTTTTACGATGATATGTCGTGCAGAAGATCGATTCAAGTTACGTCTGAGGGGAGT